>WNYA01000171.1:162042-245148 GCA_019512145.1 Engystomops pustulosus | reverse complement strand
CTGATGAGGCTATGTATCTAAGCTCATCTCATGTGATACTGTCTATAAAGTCACCAAATGATACTGTGTGATACTGAATACCGAGTCCTGTATCTAAACACGTCATATGAGATACTGTCTGATGAGTTGGTGTATCTAAGCTCATCTCATGTGATACAGTCTATAGAATCACTAAATATTGTGTGATACTGCATACTGAGTCCTGTATCTAAACACGTCATATGAGATACTGTATGGTGAAGCGATGTATCTAAGCTCATCTCATGTGATACTGTCTATAAGGTCAGCAAATATTGTGTGATACTGAATACCGAGTCCTGTATCTAAACACATCATATGAGATACTGTCTGATGAGGCGATGTATCTAAGCTCATCTCATGTGATACTGTCTTTAAGATCCTGTATTAAAATCCATCATATGAGATACTGTCTGATGAGCTGGTGTATCTAAGCTTATCTCATGTTATGCTGTCTATAGTGTCCTTAGTCCTGTCTTATAGAAACCTGTCTTATTAGATACTGCCTGCTGTATCTAAATCTATTTTTATATTGTCTTCTGATACAGTGTATCCAAGTCTATGAAACATCTTACTATTTACAGCTGTATCCAAATATATATTATTTTGGATACTCGGTCTCCTGGCTACTGTATCTAAGCTTATCATGCTTCATGCTGAGCCGGTGTATCTAAACCTGTAAAGAATTGTCTGCAGTCAGAGCTGTGTATTCAAAACTACCATGTTTGATACTCACTGCCAATCCATGTATCTAATCTTATCTTGTGTGATACAGTCTGAGCTGTGCATCTGATCCTGTCATATGATACTATCTGCATAGTTAGTGTATCTAAGCTGATCATGTCTAATACGTCCTGCACAGCTGCTGTATCTAAGACTGGATTCTATGATACTGTCTGCAGTGCTGACATGAATTACATGTTCTATTGCTCGTGATACTGTCTTCTCAGTAATGTATCTAAGCTGGCCATTTGTAGATTTATCTTCTTTGTTGCAGTATCTAAGTTTATCACATGCGATACTGCCGTACTGGTGTATCTAATTCTGTCATATGTGATACTGTCTTGCTGTATCTAGTCCTATAGTTCTTCATTATCCGTTACCGTATCTAAGCTGTGTATGTAATCATGTGTATGTAATCCGTTTATGTGTGATACTGTCTCTATGTATCTAAGCCTATGACGCGTGATACAGTCTCATTACACCTAAGCCTCTGCCCTCCGTTATGTAGTAGTGGTACATGCCCGCGGTGCCTCTGCCCCCGGTGTACGCTCTTGGCTCTGCTACATGCCCGTACATTATGTGAACAGATGCACCTGCTGAAAATTTAATGTGCACCACACAGCATCCTCCTCTGTACTGATTCCATCAGCCGCAGGGTGCTCATGAACCAGGAGGCCCAGGATGAACAACAACTCCCCTATTCATGAAACAGGAGGCACAGGATGAACAAAAATTCACATATTCATGAACTAGGAGGCCCAGGATGAATAACAATCGCACCAATCATGAACCAGGAGGCTCAGGATGAACAAGTGCCTGTAAACTTTTTATTTAGTGCTTCAGCACAGATTTTTTTTCTGGCATTTTTTTGCAAACCAGGGAGCTCAGGAGGAACAGTGATCGACCTGGAATGGCCATGGAGCCTGCAACCTGGGGTGAAGCCCTCCATATAGGATTTTGATTTAGATTTTGCCTGTAACTTGTGGCAGAGCCTTCTAGATCTTATATTCCTGCAGATGTAGCGGATAGCTCATTATATCAGTTGCTCTTTTATGAACCAGCAGGCTCAGGATGAACAATGATCTGTTGCCATGGAACCTATGACAATCAAGCTCTATTGTAGCTCTTGGATTCTATCCACAAACCAGGAAGCTCAGGATGAACAATCATCCTTGTATTTATACCGAGGATAAACAACAATCCCTGTATAGATGAACCAGGGAGCCCAGGATGAACAACGATCTGATTGGAATTGCCATAGAACTTGCAACCTTTGACAAACAAGCTTTATTGTAGCTCTGGGATTCTATTAATGAACCAGGAGGTTCAGGATGAACAATAATCCCTGTATTTATGAACCAGGAAGCTCGTCATCAACAACGATTTCTGTATAAATGAACCAGGAGGCTCAGGATGAACAATCATCCATGTACTTATGAACCAGGAGGCTCATGATCAACAACGATTTCTGTATAAATGAACCAGGTGGCTCAGGATGAACAATAATCTTTGTATTTGTGAAACAGGAGGCTCAGGATAAACAGCAATCCCTCTATTAGTGAACCAGGAGGCTCATGATGAAATGCTATATTGGTAGAGATGTAGCAGTGCTGGATTTGTCCCTGTGCCCGGTGACTGACTCAGCTCTGCTACATCTGGTTAGTGTAGGGTTGGCATCTCTCGGGGCAGCAGGGTATGTTTGCTCCTTATATAGAGCAGGAGGCAGCGCTGACACGCGGGGAATGTGCTCAGACTAAATAGTGATGGCACCCCGCCCCGCTCCGCCAGCCCACCAGGGAACCTACAGGAGAGGCAGGAGAGTTTTGCGTACATCCTTCACCCACAATGCACCTGGTCCGTCTCTGGGGTGTTGTGATGCTTGATGCTTTTTTCCATTATCCTTTAACTCTTCCCGTGCAGAGAAGGAAACTTTTTAGAATGTATTATCCATATCAGATATGGAGAGGTGACATCACATGTCCTGAATGATGATGTCATCAGTCACTCATCTTGTAGAGCGTGTGTCAGTCTGCACATGTTCATTTCATTCATCCAATGCATATACTAGCTGCAGTTCAGGAACCAGGAGGCTCAGGATGAGCAGTCAGTCTGTAACATGTGGCTTTATAGCTTCTCAGTACTCTGGTTATAGCACTCTGTTCATGAACCAGGTGGCCCAGGATGATCAGCAAGCCTGTAATGTGGCTTTGTAGCTTAGTTCTACTGTGGTTATAGCATTCTGTTCATGAACCAGGAGGCCCAGGATGAGCAGCAAGCCTGTAATGTGTCTTGGTAGCTTATTTCTACCGTGGTTGTAACATTCTGTTCATGAACCAGGGGGCCCAGGATGAGCAGTGAGTCTGTAACATGTGGCTTTATAGCGTCTCTTTAGTGTGTGATAGCATTCTGTTCATGAACCAGGAGACCCTGGATGAGCAGTGATTCTGTCACGTGTAGCTTTATAGCTTCTTTCTAGTGTGTAGATAGCATTAAATTCATGAACCAGAAGGCCCTGGATGAGCATTGAGTCTCTAACATGTGGCTTTATGTCTTCTATCTACTGTGGTAATGGAAATCGATTCATGAACCAGGAGGCACAGGATGAGCATTGTGTCTGTTACATGTGGCTTTATAGCTTCTCAGTACTGTGGTGATAGCATTCTGTTCATGAACCAGGCTGATCAGGATGAGCATTGAGTCTGTAACATGTGGCTTTAGATCTCTTCTGTACTATGTTGATAGCAGTCTGTTTATGAACCAGAGGTATCAGGATGAGCAGTGAACCTGTAACTTGTGGCTTTATAGCTTCTCTGTACTGTGGCATTCTGCTTATGAACCAGGTGGCCCAGGGTGAGCAGTTATTCTGTTACAAGTGTCTTTATAGCTTCTCTCTTCTGTGGTAATTGAATTCTGTTCATGAACCAGGGGGCCCTGGATGAACAGTACTATATCTACTCCCTAATGTGGATATTGCATTCTATTTGTGAACCAGGAGGTGCAGGATTAACAGAGACCCACTGGAATGAACCTGTAGCCTACAACATATCATATATAGCTCTGACATTGTGTTCATGAAACAGGACCTCAGGATGAGCAGTGATATGAAGTGTGATGGCCATTAAACCTGCAACCTGTGTCATCATGGCTGCTTTCTCTTGTGTTCATGAACCAGGCAGCACAGGATGAACGTTGCCCCACGTGTAATTGGTCTGGAGACCACAACCTGTGGCTTTATAGCTGATATTCCCAGTATCACTAGCTGTTATTCCCGTGAACCAGGAGGCTCAGGATGAACAGACATCCACCTCTGATGTGTGTAGAGTGTGTTAATTGTTGCATTATAGCTGATGGTCAGTGTATATGTAGCTGGCGTTCTCATGAACCAGGTGGCACAGGATGAACAATCATCCACCTGCAATGAGTCTAAAGTGTGGTACTTTTGCATCAAAGCTGATGTTCCCTATATCTCTAGCTGGCGTTCTCATGAACCAGGAGGCTCAGGATGAACATCCATTGTAATGAGTCTAGAGTGACTCTCCTTACACCTGTTTGTGATCTAAAAACTTTCTGTAACTTTTTCTCTGTGTTTTGTTACCATGTAACCCTCTATGTACTCTTGGACGTTTCGGTGACTCCGTCTTGTTCCATATCCTGGGGGACTCTGTCGTCGCGCAAAAAATAGCTTTATCTTCCATTTCGGCAAATATTTAACTGTTTAATAAAAAATAACCAAAAATCTGGGGCATCTTTTAGAATAATGGAGCATGTCCACGGGATATGGCGTGAGAAATCGCCACGGGGACGGTCGGATTTGTAAAGAAGATGCAGCGTACGGCTAATGCATCTCCCTGAGTGGCGGTAATTGCGCATTATATGTTTATTTCACGTGTGGGGTAGGGGGTGCCGCGTTACGGTACAGCTGCTTGGTTAACCCTCTCCTGCCTGCCACCCCACCACAGTCTGGGCTGCTGGCATGTGGGGGGCGGCGCAGGAGTGAGGGGGTTAACACTCTCCGCGGTGCTGCGGTAGACGGTAATGACTGTGTACGCTCCTCGCATGTCCCTGGTTGTAATTGTTGTTTAGTTAGGCAGACGGCAGCTGTAATTAGAAGACGGCATAAACTTTGTGTCAATGTGTCCAGTGCCAGCTGAGGGGCAGAGCTGCCACCCCCCTCAGTTCCTCTACAGCTCCCCAACAGGACGACAGAGGTATTACACAGTTCTGATCAAAGCAATACATTGCCAGGTCCTCCAGACACTCCCTGTATCACTGGATCACTGAGAGTCCTGGATGGGAACTTTCCGGAAAGATAGATATGAGATAGATAGATAGATAGATATGAGATAGATAGATAGACAGTTAGGAGATAGATAGATAGGAGATATGGTAGATAGATAGATAGATAGATAGATAGATAGATAGATAGATAGATAGATATGAGATAGATAGATAGATAGATAGATATGAGATAGACAGATACATATGAGATAGATAGATTAATAGATACATATGAGATAGATAGATATGAGATAGATGGATAGATAGATACAGTATATAGATAGATAGATAATACTGTCTATAGATTCACTAAATATTGTGTGATACTGCATACTGAGCCCTGTATCTAAACACGTCATATAAAATACTGCCTGATGCGGTGTGTATCTAAGCTTATCCCATGCGATACTGTGTAGTGCACTGTATATAAATCCATCCCATGAAATACTGTCTGACGAGCCGGTGTATCTAAGCTCATCTCATGTGATACTGTCTATAAGGTCACCAAATGATATTGTGTGATACTGAATACCGAGTCCTGTATCTAAACACGTCATATGAGATACTGTCTGATGAGTTGGTGTATCTAAGCTCATCTCAAGTGATACTGTTTGTAGAATCACTAAATATTGTGTGATACTGCAAACTGAGTCCTGTATCTAAACACATCATATGAGATACTGTCTGATGAGTTGGTGTATCTAAGCTCATCTCAAGTGATACTGTCTATAAGGTCACCAAATATTGTGTGATACTGAATACCGAGTCCTGTATCTAAACACGTCATATGAGATACTGTCTGATGAGGCGATGTATCTAAGCTCATCTCATGTGATACTGTCTTTAAGATCCTGCATTAAAATCCATCATATGAGATACTGTCTGATGAGCTGGTGTATCTAAGCTTATCTCATGTTATGCTGTCTATAGTGTCCTTAGTCCTGTATAGAAACCTGTCTTATTAGATACTGCCTGCTGTATCTAAATCTATTTTTATATTGTCTTCTGGTACAGTGTATCCAAGTCTATGAAACATCTTACTATTTACAGCTGTATCCAAATATATATTATTTTGGATACTCTGCCTCCTGGCTATTGTATCTAAGCTTATCATGTTTCATGCAGAGCCGGTGTATCTAAACCTGTAAAGAATTGTCTGCAGTCAGAGCTGTGTATCCAACACTACCATGTTTGATACTCACTGCCAATCCATGTATCTAATCTCATCTTGTGTGATACAGTCTGCTGAGCTGTGCATCTGATCCTGTCATGTGATGTATGTAATGTAATGTAATGTATCTAAGCTGCCCATTTGTAGTTTTATCTTCTTTGTTGCAGTATCTAAGTTTATCACATGCGATACTGCCGTACCGGTGTATCTAATTCTGTCATATGTCATATTGCCATATCTAGTTCTATAGTTCTTCATTATCCGTTACCGTATCTAAGCTCATCATGTGTATGTAATCCGTTCATGTGCGATACTGTCTCTATGTATCTAAGCCTATGACGTGTGATACAGTCTCATTACACCTAAGCCTCTACCCGCCCTTATGTAGTAGTGGTACGTGCCCGCGGTGCCCCTGCCCCCGGTGTACGCTCTTGGCTTTGCTACATGCCCGTACATTATGTGAACAGATGCACCTGCTGAAAATTTAATGTGCACCACACCGCATCCTCCTCTGTACTGATTCCATCAGCCGCAGGGTGCTCATGAACCAGGAGGCCCAGGATGAACAACAACTCCCCTATTCATGAAACAGGAGGGGACAGGATGAACAACAATTCCCCTATTCATGAACCAGGAGGCTCAGGATGAACAAAAATTCACATATTCATGAACTAGGAGGCCCAGGATGAACAACAATCGCACCAATCATGAACCAGGAGGCTCAGGATGAACAAGTGCCTGTAAACTTTTTATTTAGTGCTGCAGCACAGATTTTTTTTCTGGCATTTTTTTGCAAACCAGGGAGCTCAGGATGAACAGTGATCAACCTGGAATGGCCATGGAGCCTGCAACCTGGGGTGCAGCCCTCCATATAGGATTTTGATTTAGATTTTGCAAACCAGACGTATCAGATATCATTAATTCCATTTTTATGAACCAGGTGGTTCAGGATGAACAACCAATACCCTATTCCTGAAGCAGGAGGCTCAGTATGAACTGCATTGTAACTGGTATGGATACATGTAACACAGGTTCCAGTTCGAAGAAGTTGCAGCAGAAACTATTTTGTCTGCCATTTAGTCAAGAACCAGGAGGCTCAGGATGAGCAACAGTCTAACAAGAAGCCTGTAACTTGTGGCAGAGCCTTCTAGATCTTATATTCCTGCAGATGTAGCGGAGAGCTCATTATATCAGTTGCTCTTTTATGAATCAGGAGGCTCAGGATGAACAATGATCTGTTTGGAATTGCCATGGAACCTATGATAATCAAGCTTTATTGTAGCTCTGGGATTCTATCCACAAACCAGGAAGCCCTGGATGAACAATCATCCTTGTATTTTTTCCGAAGCCTAAACAGCAATCCCTGTATAAGTGAACCAGGGAGCTCAGGATGAACAACGATCTGATTGGAATTGCCATAGAACTTGCAATCTATGACAAACAAGCTTTTTTGTAGCACTGGGATTCTATAAATGAACCAGGAGGTTCAGGATGAACAATGATCCCTGTATTTATGAACCAGGAAGCTCATCATCAACAACGATTTCTGTATAAATGAACCAGGAGGCTCAGGATGAACAAAAATCTTTGTATTTGTGAAACAGGTAGCTCAGGATAAACAGCAATCCCTCTATTAGTGAACCAGGAGGCTCAGGATGAAATGTTATATTCGTGGAGATGTAGCAGAGCTGGATTTGTCCCTGTGCCCGGTGACTGACTCAGCTCTGCTACATCTGGTTAGTGTAGGGTTGGCATCTCTCGGGGCAGCAGGGTATGTTTGCTCCTTATATAGAGCAGGAGGCAGCGCTGACACGCGGGGAATGTGCTCAGACTAAATAGTGATGGCACCCCGCCCCGCTCCGCCAGCCCACCAGGGAACCTACAGGAGAGGCAGGAGAGTTTTGCGTACATCCTTCACCCACAATGCACCTGGTCCGTCTCTGGGGTGTTGTGATGCTTTATGCTTTTTTCCATTATCCGTTAACTCTTCCTGTGCAGAGAAGGAAACATTTTAGAATGTATTATCCATATCGGATATGGAGAGATGACGTCACATGTCCTGAATGATGATGTCATCAGTCACTCAGCTTTCCACATAGCTCATCCTGTAGAGCGTGTGTCAGTCCACACTGTCACATGCTCATTCCATTCATCCCAGCATATACTAGCTGCAGTTCAGGAACCAGGAGGCCCAGGATGAGCAGTCAGTCTGTAACATTTGGCTTTATAGCTTCTCAGTACTGTGGTTATAGCATTCTGTTCATGAAACAGGTGGCCCAGGATGAGCAGTGAGTCTGTAACATGTGGCTTTATAGCGGCTCTTTAATGTGTGATAGCATTACGTTCATGAACCAGGTGGTCCAGGATGAGCAGCAAGTCTGTAATATGGCTTTGTAGCTTATTTCTACTGTGGCTCTAACATTCTGTTCATGAACCAGGAGGCCCAGGATGAGCAGTGAGTCTGTAACATGTGGCTTTATAGCGGCTCTTAAAGTGTGTGATAGCATTCTGTTCATGAACCAGGAGACTCAGGATGAGCAGTGAGTCTGTAACATGTGACTTTATACTGTCTTTTAGTGAGTGATAGCATTACATTCATTAACCAGGACCCTCAGGATGAGCATTCAGTCTGCAACATGTGGCTTCATAGCTTCTCTGTACTGTGGTGATAGCATTATATTCATGAACCAGAAGGCCCTGGATGAGCATTGAGTCTGTAACATGTGGCTTTATGTTTTCTCTGTACTGTGGTAATGGAAATCAATTCATGAACCAGGAGGCCCAGGATGAGCATTGTGTCTGTTACATGTGGCTTTATAGCTTCTCTGTGCTGTGGTTATAGCATTCTGTTCATGAACCAGGCGGCTCAGGATAAACATCCACTGTAATGAGTCCTTATACCTGTTTGTTATCCAAAACTTTTTGTAACTTTTTCTCTGTGTTTTGTTACCATGTAACCCTCTATGTACTTTTGGATGTTTCAGTGACTCTGTGTTGTTCCATATCCTGGGGGACTCTGCCATCGCGCAAAAAATAGCTTTATCTTCCATTACTGCAAATATTTAACTCTTTAATAAAAAATAACCAAAAATTGGAGACATCTTTCTGAATAATGGAGCGTGTCCATGGGATATGGCGCGAGAAATCGCCACAGGGACGGTCAGCACAGCGTACGGCTAATGCATCTCCCTGAGTGGCGGTAATTGCGCATTATATGTTTATTTCACGTGTGGGGTAGGGGGTGCCGCGTTACGGTACAGCTGCTTGGTTAACCCTCTCCTGCCTGCCACCCCACCACAGTCTGGGCTGCTGGCATGTGGGGGGCGGCGCAGGAGTGAGGGGGTTAACGCTCTCCGCGGTGCTGCGGTAGACGGTAATGACCGTGTACGCTCCTCGCATGTCCCTGGTTGTAATTGTTGTTTAGTTAGGCAGACGGCAGCTGTAATTAGAAGACGGCATAAACTTTGTGTCAATGTGTCCAGTGCCAGCTGAGGGGCAGAGCTGCCACCCCCCTCAGTTCCTCTACAGCTCCCCAACAGGACGACAGAGGTATTACACAGTTCTGATCAAAGCAATACATTGCCAGGTCCTCCAGACACTCCCTGTATCACTGGATCACTGAGAGTCCTGGATGGGAACTTTCCGGAAAGATAGATATGAGATAGATAGATAGATAGATATGAGATAGATAGATAGACAGTTAGGAGATAGATAGATAGGAGATATGGTAGATAGATAGATAGATAGATAGATAGATAGATAGATAGATAGATAGATATGAGATAGATAGATAGATAGATAGATATGAGATAGACAGATACATATGAGATAGATAGATTAATAGATACATATGAGATAGATAGATATGAGATAGATGGATAGATAGATACAGTATATAGATAGATAGATACTGATGAGGCTATGTATCTAAGCTCATCTCATGTGATACTGTCTATAAAGTCACCAAATGATACTGTGTGATACTGAATACCGAGTCCTGTATCTAAACACGTCATATGAGATACTGTCTGATGAGTTGGTGTATCTAAGCTCATCTCATGTGATACAGTCTATAGAATCACTAAATATTGTGTGATACTGCATACTGAGTCCTGTATCTAAACACGTCATATGAGATACTGTATGGTGAAGCGATGTATCTAAGCTCATCTCATGTGATACTGTCTATAAGGTCAGCAAATATTGTGTGATACTGAATACCGAGTCCTGTATCTAAACACATCATATGAGATACTGTCTGATGAGGCGATGTATCTAAGCTCATCTCATGTGATACTGTCTTTAAGATCCTGTATTAAAATCCATCATATGAGATACTGTCTGATGAGCTGGTGTATCTAAGCTTATCTCATGTTATGCTGTCTATAGTGTCCTTAGTCCTGTCTTATAGAAACCTGTCTTATTAGATACTGCCTGCTGTATCTAAATCTATTTTTATATTGTCTTCTGATACAGTGTATCCAAGTCTATGAAACATCTTACTATTTACAGCTGTATCCAAATATATATTATTTTGGATACTCGGTCTCCTGGCTACTGTATCTAAGCTTATCATGCTTCATGCTGAGCCGGTGTATCTAAACCTGTAAAGAATTGTCTGCAGTCAGAGCTGTGTATTCAAAACTACCATGTTTGATACTCACTGCCAATCCATGTATCTAATCTTATCTTGTGTGATACAGTCTGAGCTGTGCATCTGATCCTGTCATATGATACTATCTGCATAGTTAGTGTATCTAAGCTGATCATGTCTAATACGTCCTGCACAGCTGCTGTATCTAAGACTGGATTCTATGATACTGTCTGCAGTGCTGACATGAATTACATGTTCTATTGCTCGTGATACTGTCTTCTCAGTAATGTATCTAAGCTGGCCATTTGTAGATTTATCTTCTTTGTTGCAGTATCTAAGTTTATCACATGCGATACTGCCGTACTGGTGTATCTAATTCTGTCATATGTGATACTGTCTTGCTGTATCTAGTCCTATAGTTCTTCATTATCCGTTACCGTATCTAAGCTGTGTATGTAATCATGTGTATGTAATCCGTTTATGTGTGATACTGTCTCTATGTATCTAAGCCTATGACGCGTGATACAGTCTCATTACACCTAAGCCTCTGCCCTCCGTTATGTAGTAGTGGTACATGCCCGCGGTGCCTCTGCCCCCGGTGTACGCTCTTGGCTCTGCTACATGCCCGTACATTATGTGAACAGATGCACCTGCTGAAAATTTAATGTGCACCACACAGCATCCTCCTCTGTACTGATTCCATCAGCCGCAGGGTGCTCATGAACCAGGAGGCCCAGGATGAACAACAACTCCCCTATTCATGAAACAGGAGGCACAGGATGAACAAAAATTCACATATTCATGAACTAGGAGGCCCAGGATGAATAACAATCGCACCAATCATGAACCAGGAGGCTCAGGATGAACAAGTGCCTGTAAACTTTTTATTTAGTGCTTCAGCACAGATTTTTTTTCTGGCATTTTTTTGCAAACCAGGGAGCTCAGGAGGAACAGTGATCGACCTGGAATGGCCATGGAGCCTGCAACCTGGGGTGAAGCCCTCCATATAGGATTTTGATTTAGATTTTGCCTGTAACTTGTGGCAGAGCCTTCTAGATCTTATATTCCTGCAGATGTAGCGGATAGCTCATTATATCAGTTGCTCTTTTATGAACCAGCAGGCTCAGGATGAACAATGATCTGTTGCCATGGAACCTATGACAATCAAGCTCTATTGTAGCTCTTGGATTCTATCCACAAACCAGGAAGCTCAGGATGAACAATCATCCTTGTATTTATACCGAGGATAAACAACAATCCCTGTATAGATGAACCAGGGAGCCCAGGATGAACAACGATCTGATTGGAATTGCCATAGAACTTGCAACCTTTGACAAACAAGCTTTATTGTAGCTCTGGGATTCTATTAATGAACCAGGAGGTTCAGGATGAACAATAATCCCTGTATTTATGAACCAGGAAGCTCGTCATCAACAACGATTTCTGTATAAATGAACCAGGAGGCTCAGGATGAACAATCATCCATGTACTTATGAACCAGGAGGCTCATGATCAACAACGATTTCTGTATAAATGAACCAGGTGGCTCAGGATGAACAATAATCTTTGTATTTGTGAAACAGGAGGCTCAGGATAAACAGCAATCCCTCTATTAGTGAACCAGGAGGCTCATGATGAAATGCTATATTGGTAGAGATGTAGCAGTGCTGGATTTGTCCCTGTGCCCGGTGACTGACTCAGCTCTGCTACATCTGGTTAGTGTAGGGTTGGCATCTCTCGGGGCAGCAGGGTATGTTTGCTCCTTATATAGAGCAGGAGGCAGCGCTGACACGCGGGGAATGTGCTCAGACTAAATAGTGATGGCACCCCGCCCCGCTCCGCCAGCCCACCAGGGAACCTACAGGAGAGGCAGGAGAGTTTTGCGTACATCCTTCACCCACAATGCACCTGGTCCGTCTCTGGGGTGTTGTGATGCTTGATGCTTTTTTCCATTATCCTTTAACTCTTCCCGTGCAGAGAAGGAAACTTTTTAGAATGTATTATCCATATCAGATATGGAGAGGTGACATCACATGTCCTGAATGATGATGTCATCAGTCACTCATCTTGTAGAGCGTGTGTCAGTCTGCACATGTTCATTTCATTCATCCAATGCATATACTAGCTGCAGTTCAGGAACCAGGAGGCTCAGGATGAGCAGTCAGTCTGTAACATGTGGCTTTATAGCTTCTCAGTACTCTGGTTATAGCACTCTGTTCATGAACCAGGTGGCCCAGGATGATCAGCAAGCCTGTAATGTGGCTTTGTAGCTTAGTTCTACTGTGGTTATAGCATTCTGTTCATGAACCAGGAGGCCCAGGATGAGCAGCAAGCCTGTAATGTGTCTTGGTAGCTTATTTCTACCGTGGTTGTAACATTCTGTTCATGAACCAGGGGGCCCAGGATGAGCAGTGAGTCTGTAACATGTGGCTTTATAGCGTCTCTTTAGTGTGTGATAGCATTCTGTTCATGAACCAGGAGACCCTGGATGAGCAGTGATTCTGTCACGTGTAGCTTTATAGCTTCTTTCTAGTGTGTAGATAGCATTAAATTCATGAACCAGAAGGCCCTGGATGAGCATTGAGTCTCTAACATGTGGCTTTATGTCTTCTATCTACTGTGGTAATGGAAATCGATTCATGAACCAGGAGGCACAGGATGAGCATTGTGTCTGTTACATGTGGCTTTATAGCTTCTCAGTACTGTGGTGATAGCATTCTGTTCATGAACCAGGCTGATCAGGATGAGCATTGAGTCTGTAACATGTGGCTTTAGATCTCTTCTGTACTATGTTGATAGCAGTCTGTTTATGAACCAGAGGTATCAGGATGAGCAGTGAACCTGTAACTTGTGGCTTTATAGCTTCTCTGTACTGTGGCATTCTGCTTATGAACCAGGTGGCCCAGGGTGAGCAGTTATTCTGTTACAAGTGTCTTTATAGCTTCTCTCTTCTGTGGTAATTGAATTCTGTTCATGAACCAGGGGGCCCTGGATGAACAGTACTATATCTACTCCCTAATGTGGATATTGCATTCTATTTGTGAACCAGGAGGTGCAGGATTAACAGAGACCCACTGGAATGAACCTGTAGCCTACAACATATCATATATAGCTCTGACATTGTGTTCATGAAACAGGACCTCAGGATGAGCAGTGATATGAAGTGTGATGGCCATTAAACCTGCAACCTGTGTCATCATGGCTGCTTTCTCTTGTGTTCATGAACCAGGCAGCACAGGATGAACGTTGCCCCACGTGTAATTGGTCTGGAGACCACAACCTGTGGCTTTATAGCTGATATTCCCAGTATCACTAGCTGTTATTCCCGTGAACCAGGAGGCTCAGGATGAACAGACATCCACCTCTGATGTGTGTAGAGTGTGTTAATTGTTGCATTATAGCTGATGGTCAGTGTATATGTAGCTGGCGTTCTCATGAACCAGGTGGCACAGGATGAACAATCATCCACCTGCAATGAGTCTAAAGTGTGGTACTTTTGCATCAAAGCTGATGTTCCCTATATCTCTAGCTGGCGTTCTCATGAACCAGGAGGCTCAGGATGAACATCCATTGTAATGAGTCTAGAGTGACTCTCCTTACACCTGTTTGTGATCTAAAAACTTTCTGTAACTTTTTCTCTGTGTTTTGTTACCATGTAACCCTCTATGTACTCTTGGACGTTTCGGTGACTCCGTCTTGTTCCATATCCTGGGGGACTCTGTCGTCGCGCAAAAAATAGCTTTATCTTCCATTTCGGCAAATATTTAACTGTTTAATAAAAAATAACCAAAAATCTGGGGCATCTTTTAGAATAATGGAGCATGTCCACGGGATATGGCGTGAGAAATCGCCACGGGGACGGTCGGATTTGTAAAGAAGATGCAGCGTACGGCTAATGCATCTCCCTGAGTGGCGGTAATTGCGCATTATATGTTTATTTCACGTGTGGGGTAGGGGGTGCCGCGTTACGGTACAGCTGCTTGGTTAACCCTCTCCTGCCTGCCACCCCACCACAGTCTGGGCTGCTGGCATGTGGGGGGCGGCGCAGGAGTGAGGGGGTTAACACTCTCCGCGGTGCTGCGGTAGACGGTAATGACTGTGTACGCTCCTCGCATGTCCCTGGTTGTAATTGTTGTTTAGTTAGGCAGACGGCAGCTGTAATTAGAAGACGGCATAAACTTTGTGTCAATGTGTCCAGTGCCAGCTGAGGGGCAGAGCTGCCACCCCCCTCAGTTCCTCTACAGCTCCCCAACAGGACGACAGAGGTATTACACAGTTCTGATCAAAGCAATACATTGCCAGGTCCTCCAGACACTCCCTGTATCACTGGATCACTGAGAGTCCTGGATGGGAACTTTCCGGAAAGATAGATATGAGATAGATAGATAGATAGATATGAGATAGATAGATAGACAGTTAGGAGATAGATAGATAGGAGATATGGTAGATAGATAGATAGATAGATAGATAGATAGATAGATAGATAGATAGATATGAGATAGATAGATAGATAGATAGATATGAGATAGACAGATACATATGAGATAGATAGATTAATAGATACATATGAGATAGATAGATATGAGATAGATGGATAGATAGATACAGTATATAGATAGATAGATAATACTGTCTATAGATTCACTAAATATTGTGTGATACTGCATACTGAGCCCTGTATCTAAACACGTCATATAAAATACTGCCTGATGCGGTGTGTATCTAAGCTTATCCCATGCGATACTGTGTAGTGCACTGTATATAAATCCATCCCATGAAATACTGTCTGACGAGCCGGTGTATCTAAGCTCATCTCATGTGATACTGTCTATAAGGTCACCAAATGATATTGTGTGATACTGAATACCGAGTCCTGTATCTAAACACGTCATATGAGATACTGTCTGATGAGTTGGTGTATCTAAGCTCATCTCAAGTGATACTGTTTGTAGAATCACTAAATATTGTGTGATACTGCAAACTGAGTCCTGTATCTAAACACATCATATGAGATACTGTCTGATGAGTTGGTGTATCTAAGCTCATCTCAAGTGATACTGTCTATAAGGTCACCAAATATTGTGTGATACTGAATACCGAGTCCTGTATCTAAACACGTCATATGAGATACTGTCTGATGAGGCGATGTATCTAAGCTCATCTCATGTGATACTGTCTTTAAGATCCTGCATTAAAATCCATCATATGAGATACTGTCTGATGAGCTGGTGTATCTAAGCTTATCTCATGTTATGCTGTCTATAGTGTCCTTAGTCCTGTATAGAAACCTGTCTTATTAGATACTGCCTGCTGTATCTAAATCTATTTTTATATTGTCTTCTGGTACAGTGTATCCAAGTCTATGAAACATCTTACTATTTACAGCTGTATCCAAATATATATTATTTTGGATACTCTGCCTCCTGGCTATTGTATCTAAGCTTATCATGTTTCATGCAGAGCCGGTGTATCTAAACCTGTAAAGAATTGTCTGCAGTCAGAGCTGTGTATCCAACACTACCATGTTTGATACTCACTGCCAATCCATGTATCTAATCTCATCTTGTGTGATACAGTCTGCTGAGCTGTGCATCTGATCCTGTCATGTGATGTATGTAATGTAATGTAATGTATCTAAGCTGCCCATTTGTAGTTTTATCTTCTTTGTTGCAGTATCTAAGTTTATCACATGCGATACTGCCGTACCGGTGTATCTAATTCTGTCATATGTCATATTGCCATATCTAGTTCTATAGTTCTTCATTATCCGTTACCGTATCTAAGCTCATCATGTGTATGTAATCCGTTCATGTGCGATACTGTCTCTATGTATCTAAGCCTATGACGTGTGATACAGTCTCATTACACCTAAGCCTCTACCCGCCCTTATGTAGTAGTGGTACGTGCCCGCGGTGCCCCTGCCCCCGGTGTACGCTCTTGGCTTTGCTACATGCCCGTACATTATGTGAACAGATGCACCTGCTGAAAATTTAATGTGCACCACACCGCATCCTCCTCTGTACTGATTCCATCAGCCGCAGGGTGCTCATGAACCAGGAGGCCCAGGATGAACAACAACTCCCCTATTCATGAAACAGGAGGGGACAGGATGAACAACAATTCCCCTATTCATGAACCAGGAGGCTCAGGATGAACAAAAATTCACATATTCATGAACTAGGAGGCCCAGGATGAACAACAATCGCACCAATCATGAACCAGGAGGCTCAGGATGAACAAGTGCCTGTAAACTTTTTATTTAGTGCTGCAGCACAGATTTTTTTTCTGGCATTTTTTTGCAAACCAGGGAGCTCAGGATGAACAGTGATCAACCTGGAATGGCCATGGAGCCTGCAACCTGGGGTGCAGCCCTCCATATAGGATTTTGATTTAGATTTTGCAAACCAGACGTATCAGATATCATTAATTCCATTTTTATGAACCAGGTGGTTCAGGATGAACAACCAATACCCTATTCCTGAAGCAGGAGGCTCAGTATGAACTGCATTGTAACTGGTATGGATACATGTAACACAGGTTCCAGTTCGAAGAAGTTGCAGCAGAAACTATTTTGTCTGCCATTTAGTCAAGAACCAGGAGGCTCAGGATGAGCAACAGTCTAACAAGAAGCCTGTAACTTGTGGCAGAGCCTTCTAGATCTTATATTCCTGCAGATGTAGCGGAGAGCTCATTATATCAGTTGCTCTTTTATGAATCAGGAGGCTCAGGATGAACAATGATCTGTTTGGAATTGCCATGGAACCTATGATAATCAAGCTTTATTGTAGCTCTGGGATTCTATCCACAAACCAGGAAGCCCTGGATGAACAATCATCCTTGTATTTTTTCCGAAGCCTAAACAGCAATCCCTGTATAAGTGAACCAGGGAGCTCAGGATGAACAACGATCTGATTGGAATTGCCATAGAACTTGCAATCTATGACAAACAAGCTTTTTTGTAGCACTGGGATTCTATAAATGAACCAGGAGGTTCAGGATGAACAATGATCCCTGTATTTATGAACCAGGAAGCTCATCATCAACAACGATTTCTGTATAAATGAACCAGGAGGCTCAGGATGAACAAAAATCTTTGTATTTGTGAAACAGGTAGCTCAGGATAAACAGCAATCCCTCTATTAGTGAACCAGGAGGCTCAGGATGAAATGTTATATTCGTGGAGATGTAGCAGAGCTGGATTTGTCCCTGTGCCCGGTGACTGACTCAGCTCTGCTACATCTGGTTAGTGTAGGGTTGGCATCTCTCGGGGCAGCAGGGTATGTTTGCTCCTTATATAGAGCAGGAGGCAGCGCTGACACGCGGGGAATGTGCTCAGACTAAATAGTGATGGCACCCCGCCCCGCTCCGCCAGCCCACCAGGGAACCTACAGGAGAGGCAGGAGAGTTTTGCGTACATCCTTCACCCACAATGCACCTGGTCCGTCTCTGGGGTGTTGTGATGCTTTATGCTTTTTTCCATTATCCGTTAACTCTTCCTGTGCAGAGAAGGAAACATTTTAGAATGTATTATCCATATCGGATATGGAGAGATGACGTCACATGTCCTGAATGATGATGTCATCAGTCACTCAGCTTTCCACATAGCTCATCCTGTAGAGCGTGTGTCAGTCCACACTGTCACATGCTCATTCCATTCATCCCAGCATATACTAGCTGCAGTTCAGGAACCAGGAGGCCCAGGATGAGCAGTCAGTCTGTAACATTTGGCTTTATAGCTTCTCAGTACTGTGGTTATAGCATTCTGTTCATGAAACAGGTGGCCCAGGATGAGCAGTGAGTCTGTAACATGTGGCTTTATAGCGGCTCTTTAATGTGTGATAGCATTACGTTCATGAACCAGGTGGTCCAGGATGAGCAGCAAGTCTGTAATATGGCTTTGTAGCTTATTTCTACTGTGGCTCTAACATTCTGTTCATGAACCAGGAGGCCCAGGATGAGCAGTGAGTCTGTAACATGTGGCTTTATAGCGGCTCTTAAAGTGTGTGATAGCATTCTGTTCATGAACCAGGAGACTCAGGATGAGCAGTGAGTCTGTAACATGTGACTTTATACTGTCTTTTAGTGAGTGATAGCATTACATTCATTAACCAGGACCCTCAGGATGAGCATTCAGTCTGCAACATGTGGCTTCATAGCTTCTCTGTACTGTGGTGATAGCATTATATTCATGAACCAGAAGGCCCTGGATGAGCATTGAGTCTGTAACATGTGGCTTTATGTTTTCTCTGTACTGTGGTAATGGAAATCAATTCATGAACCAGGAGGCCCAGGATGAGCATTGTGTCTGTTACATGTGGCTTTATAGCTTCTCTGTGCTGTGGTTATAGCATTCTGTTCATGAACCAGGCGGCTCAGGATAAACATCCACTGTAATGAGTCCTTATACCTGTTTGTTATCCAAAACTTTTTGTAACTTTTTCTCTGTGTTTTGTTACCATGTAACCCTCTATGTACTTTTGGATGTTTCAGTGACTCTGTGTTGTTCCATATCCTGGGGGACTCTGCCATCGCGCAAAAAATAGCTTTATCTTCCATTACTGCAAATATTTAACTCTTTAATAAAAAATAACCAAAAATTGGAGACATCTTTCTGAATAATGGAGCGTGTCCATGGGATATGGCGCGAGAAATCGCCACAGGGACGGTCAGCACAGCGTACGGCTAATGCATCTCCCTGAGTGGCGGTAATTGCGCATTATATGTTTATTTCACGTGTGGGGTAGGGGGTGCCGCGTTACGGTACAGCTGCTTGGTTAACCCTCTCCTGCCTGCCACCCCACCACAGTCTGGGCTGCTGGCATGTGGGGGGCGGCGCAGGAGTGAGGGGGTTAACGCTCTCCGCGGTGCTGCGGTAGACGGTAATGACCGTGTACGCTCCTCGCATGTCCCTGGTTGTAATTGTTGTTTAGTTAGGCAGACGGCAGCTGTAATTAGAAGACGGCATAAACTTTGTGTCAATGTGTCCAGTGCCAGCTGAGGGGCAGAGCTGCCACCCCCCTCAGTTCCTCTACAGCTCCCCAACAGGACGACAGAGGTATTACACAGTTCTGATCAAAGCAATACATTGCCAGGTCCTCCAGACACTCCCTGTATCACTGGATCACTGAGAGTCCTGGATGGGAACTTTCCGGAAAGATAGATATGAGATAGATAGATAGATAGATATGAGATAGATAGATAGACAGTTAGGAGATAGATAGATAGGAGATATGGTAGATAGATAGATAGACAGACAGATAGATACAGTATATAGATAGATGGATAGGTAGATAGATAGATAGATAGATATGAGATAGATAGATAGATTAATAGATACATATGAGATAGATAGATATGAGATAGATGGATAGATAGATACAGTATATAGATAGATAGATAGATATGAGATAGATAGATAGATAGATACAGTATATAGATAGATAGATGGATAGATATGAGATAGCTATCAGTACACAGTGACCAGTCACCTTCTATGTATCAGGTGGGGGGATCCCTTATAACCTTGTGGCAGAGGTTGTACACAGCCCCCATAATGTGAGATCAGCGTCTGCAGCGTCTGTCGCCCTGTCAGCGCGGTGGCAGCGCAGGGAAACCCCTCTACTCGTCTCCTAGAGATCCCCCATAATTGGAACTCCACAAAGCCCCGCGTTCCTTTAATCTTGTTCTATCAGCAGCTTGAAACTATGGCAACAAAAGCAGATTAAAGGGGAAAAATGTAATTATTCTAGACGCGCGTCACACACAGAATCTCGCCCCTCACAGCGACGGGAAAAAAAATAAGCAGAATCATAAAGAGATTCTCATTGTTTTTCCTCAGAACATCCTGCTGGGTTTTTAGCTGAGAAAATCTGCTGTGTGATACTGAGATTAACTGTGTCCTTCCCAGGAGATCCACAGATATGGCGGTTATCAGACCCCACAGCATATGGTGACGCATCACAGCTCGTTATCCTCTACATTGCTATAGAGTGAGAATTTCCTTTCTACCTGTAGCCACCACTAGGGGGACCCAAAGAGCTTACCGTGTACTGAGTTATTATACTTCTGTGTAAAAACTGTACGCCTCCCCCCCCCCTAGTGGTTGTCGTAAGTAACAAGAACTCTGGTGTATATCAATGCTGGGTGTGGAGCTCTGTATCTCATTGGTGGCAAATGTTTCTAAAAGTTTGTGAACTGTAAAAATTTTGTGAACCCCCTCATCCTGGGGCCGATTCGGTGCAGCTGCACCATTAATAGTAATGTTGTACGTAAGTCCCGCTCAAATCTGGGTGTATCTGCCCGTTTCGGGTGGTGATGAATCTCGACAAACTAAATATCCTATGATTATTATCTGAAGAGAAATCTATGAACTCCCAATACCTGAAAAACAGAACAAATACCCTTAAAAACCCATAACAACCAATCAGAGCTCTGCTTTCATTTTTTATACTGCCCTGCAAATATGAAAGCTGAGCTGTGATTGGGCCCTGTGGGAAACAGACAATTTTGAAATAATCCAGGCCCAGTTTCTCATAATTTTTGAGTTTCACCCCATTGTAGTGACCAGTTATTTACTGTATGTGACCAGAGAGGCTGCTAGTTTTATTTTATAGAAGATGGTGCGTACTACTCTTTACCAAGCTCATGAAACTACAACTCCAACAGGAAGTCCCTATTCATAAACCAGTCAATATGGCCGCCAGGGCATGCTGGGAGTTATAGTTTCATAATTACAAGACGATTAAAGGCTGAATATTGCTGCAAGTCTTGGTTACAGCTTAATCTGATCTCTTAGAGATTTCCTGGAAAGATTTGTAACATGGAGGTGATGGTTACATAAATTGTGGTATCGCAGGGGGATTATGTGCGGAGTTACTCGGCGTGAAGCAGCGGCCAATCAACGCTCTGACGTCTTTCATCCTTCCTGCGTATCTTGTGTCCTGGGGGATCCTTCACAATAGCCATTACATGTCACGCACCACCCTCCGCCCGCGTCTTACCTTGTCACACTGCCGAGAAGAACCTCTAAGGGGCACCCCAGGAAGTGTGCACACCCCTCTGGGAGTAGCGGGACGTCACCGGTGTATAATAAGAATGGACGTGTAGTAACAAGCAGCTGTGTACAGGAGAGGTGGAATAATACATCATGCACACCCGGAGGACCATCAGACCGGGGTACAGGGGGCCCAACTAGTCTCACCGAATGTGTTGATTTGGGAAAACTTCGAAAAATTCTTCCTTTTTGATCCTTTTTTACTAGGCCCCTCATTTTTGACAATTAAAGAACCTGCAAAAGTCCTGTATCATGTACCCCCATAAATGCCTCAGCTGGAGATGCCCCATATTGGTTTATCCATAGGTGCCCTAAAAATTCATCAGCTAGAGGTGCCCCATAATCGCCCAAGGCTAGATGGCACTTTGGTTAACTTTATCAAAGATGCCCCATAAGTATGTTATCCTCAGGGGTCCCCATTATTGCCTCCACCTAATATGCCCCATAGGTTCATCATTCATAGTTGCCCTCATAAATACCTCCATCAGCCCTAGTTATCATTTATCCTCAAGTGCCCCATAAGGGCTTCTACCAGAGAGATACCCCATGACTGTGGTAGGATAGATGCCACAATAGATAACTTTACCATAAATGTCTCCAGTAGAGTGCCCATGAGAGTGCCCCAGGCTTGTTACAACCATAACAAAGATGTCCTCACAAATGCCTCTGACCAGAGGTGCCCTACAGATTTCTCATCCTTAGGTGCCCTCTATCACTGTCTTCGTTAGAGATACCCTATAGATGTCTCATCCTCATATGCCCTCTATCAGTGCCTTCATAAATGCCTTCCTGGATCATCCATAGGGGCCCCAGCCAGAGGTGTCCCATAAATACCTCTCTGTTGGGGCTGCACCATATTATAGGATGTGACCCAGCACAATAGAGGGTTCCCCTTTTCCTACTGTATGTAATTGACAGAATAACTGGCATTGCCCTGTGATGCCCCCCCACGTCCCCTAAATTCCTTTCCTCATCCAATCCCTTCCTCGGTTGTACTTGATGGACATGTGTTTTTTTCAATCGTATAAATTATGTAAACGTGGCAGCTTGCGGTTGGCACAGTAGATCCTATATGTGTGTATGATCTCCAAACCGCAGTACAGCATTAAAGGGGCACAGCGCTCGCCCCCGGCTGCTAACTGCGGCTCTTAATCTAGGTCAGAGTGATTCTTCACTGCCACAATTGCAGTCATTTCTCCCAAGTGTCCGTGGGAGACGACTAAATCACAGACTTTTCCTGCAGCCGCCTGACGTTCACCCTGCGCCACAAAACACTGTCATTATGTCCCCAAACTGCAAGGGTCACAAAGTTACATCACATCTTCCTGCCCGTGACCATGTGTAGGGTCACTGTCTATCCATCCCCACATTGCCACAGCGGGCACCACACCTCCCAAATTATAGAGGATGGAAAGAGGACACACTGCCAGACAGTATAATGCCCCTTAGTACCCCCATACAGTATAATCTCCCCCTCAGTGCCCCCGTAAAGGATCATGCCCCCACAGTGCCCCCCAGACAGTATAATGCACCTACGTGCCCTCACACAGTATAAGGCCTCCTCAGTGCCCCAATACAGTATAATTTTCCCCTCAGTGCCCCCCTAAAGGACCATGCCCCCACAGTGCCCCCCAGACAGTATAATGCACCTAGGTGCCCTCACACAGTATAATGCCCCATAGTACCCCCACACAGTATAATGCCTCCGAAGGTGCCCCCCTAAAGCATCATGCCCCCACAGAGCCCCCAGACAGTATAATGCACCTACGTGCCCTCACACAGTATAATGCCCCCCTCAGTGCCCCTATGCAGTTTAATGCCCCCTCAGTGCCCCCACACAGTATAATGCCTCCTCAGTGCCCCCATACAGTATAATTTCCCCCTCAGTGCCCCCCTAAAGCATCATGCCCCCATAGTACCCCCACACAGTATGATGCCTCCTCAGTGCCCCCCTAAAGGACCATGCCCCCACAGTGCCCCAACACAGTATAATGCACCTACATGCCCTCACACAGTATAATGCCCCCATAGTACCCCCATACAGCATCATGCCTCCTCAGTGTCCTCACACAGTATAATGCCTCCTCAGTGCCCTAACACAGTATAAAATCCCTAAGTGCCCCCATACTCTATAATGCCCCTAAGCACCCCACACAATATATTGTTCCCTCAGCTCCCCCACAAAGTAAACTGCCCCCTTTAGTGCCCCCACACAATATATTGGGCTTCATGTAGCACCTCCGTCATCCTCAGTTTTCACTGTATGACTGGAATTGTGTTCATGCACCAGGTGGCACAGGATGAACAGAGCTATACTCCCCACTGGAGGCATGCGGTGTGGTGCAGGGGAATGGACAGAACAGAACTACAATCCTGCAGTCTCTGGATGTACTCATGCTTAGTCCAATTCCCTGTTCAGAGCTGCGGTGTTGTCTCGTGTTTTATGCGGCACCATGTCAGTCTCGTGTGGGCGCAGCTCTCTGTGTAAAAGTCACTTTTGGTCGTGTCTGTGGGGGACTTTCATTAAACACCCCGTGTTGTATGTATTAACCTTTAAAAGGCGGACGCCTGCGGCTGGGCATCGGTGGGCGCGGGCAGAGCAGTGGCGGGCACCCCATGTAGACATCAAATACCATCAGAGAGAGACACGTATCCCGCCACGACCCACACGACGTGTAACCCTTACCAGATCCTTGTAATCAGTGTGATACAGTCTCAGTATATCTAAGCCAATCAATAATGTCATACCCTGTAAGCCTGTCATGTGTGCACCTATGTATGTGATACCGTCTCTGTGTATCTAAGTAAGCTTAGAATACACAGAGATGTTCCTTAAATAAATCAACATATAGTGGCACACATACAGGCTTATATGGACTGACGTGATTGAGTGCTTAGATACACTGAGACTGTAATCATCACACTGATTACAAGGATCTGTAAGGGTTACACTTCGTGTGGTCGTGGCGGGATACGTCTCTCTCTGATGGTATTTGATGTCTACAATGGGGTCCCGCCACTGCTCTGCCCGCGCCCACCGATGCCCGCCGCAGGCGTCCGCCTTTTAAAGGTTAATACATACAACACGGGTGTTTAATGAAAGTCCCCCCACAACCACACGAGAGTGCTTTACACAGAGAGCTTGCGCCCCACACGAGACTGCATGGGTTGCCCGCATAAAACACAGACGACACTGCAGCTCTGAACGGGACTGGACTAAGCATCCAGAGACTGCAGGATTGTAGTTCTGTTCTGTCCATTCCCCTGCACCCAACCGTATGCCTCCATTGGGATAATAGCTCTGTTCATCCTGTGCCACCTGGTGTCATGAACACAATTCCAGTCGACAGTGAAAACTGAGGATGACGAGGTGCTGACATGAGCCCACATATATTGTGTGGGCACTAAGGGGGCATTTACTTGTGGGGAGCTGAGGGAACAATAATTGTGTTGGGTGCTTAGGGGCATTATAGAGTATGGGGGCACTTAGGATTTTCAACTGTGTTATGGCACTGGGGAGGCATTATACTGTGTGAGGAACATGAGAGGGGCTGATGCTGTGGGGGTACTTTATGGGGGCATTATCTGTGTGAGGGCAGGTAGGTTGCATTATACTGTGTTGGGCACGTTGGGCATGGCCTTTAGGGGCACTGAGAGGTCATCTGTGGGGGTACTAATGGGGCTGATGCTTTAGGGGGGGCACGAGGGAGAATTTATACTGTATTGGGGCACTAGGAGGCATTATACTGTGTGGGGGCACTGAGTGGGCATTAAACGCATAGGGGCACTGAGGGGGGCATTATACTTATGTGAGGGCACGTTAGGTGCATTATACGTGTCTGAGGCTCTGGGGGGCATGGATGCTTTAGGGGGGCACCTTCGAGTGCTTATTACTGTGTGGGGGTACTATGGGGCATTATACTGTGTGAGGGCACCTAGGTGCATTATACTGTCTGGGGGCTCTGTGGTGGCATGATGGCTTTAGGGGGGCAACCTTCGGGCATTATACTGTGTGGGGGTACTATGGGGCATTATACTGTGTGAGGGCACCTAGGTGCATATACTGTCGGGGAGCACTGTGGGGGCAGGTCCCTTTAGGGGGCACTGAGGGAAATTATACTGTATTGGGGCACGTGAGGAGGCCTTATACTGTGTGAGGGCACGTGGTGCATTATACTGTCTGGGGGGCACTGTTGGGGCATGATCCTTTACGTGGGCACGGGGGGAGATTATACTGTAGGGGGGGTACTAAGGCTTTATACTGTCTGCAGTTGTGTCCTCTTTCCATCCTCTATAATTTGGGAGTGTGTTGCCCGCTGGTGCATGTGGGGATGGATAACGAAGTGACCCTAACATGTCCCGGGCAGAAGATGTGGATTTAACTTTGTGACCCTTGCAGTTTGGGGCATAATGACAGTGTTTTGTGCGCAGGGTGAACGTCAGGCGGCTGCAGGAAAGTCTGTGATTTAGTATCGTCTCCCACGGACACTTGGAGAAAATGACTGCAATTGTGGCAGTGAAGATCACTCTGACCTAGATTAAGAGCCTCAGTTAGCAGCCGGGGCGAGCGCTGTGCCCTTAATGCTGTACGCGGTTTTGGAGATCATACACACCATATAGGATCTACTGTGCCACCGCAAGCTGCCACGTTTACATAATTTATATACGATTGAAAAAAACACATGTCCATCAAGTACACCGAGGAAGGGATTGGATGAGGAAAGGAATTGTAGGGACGGTGGGGGGCCATCACAGGGCAATGCCAGTTATTCTGTCAATTACACAGTAGGAAAGGGGAACCCTCTATTGTGCTGGGTCACATCCTATATAATGGTGCAGCCCCAACAGAGAGGTTATTTAATGGACACCTCTGGCTGGGCCCCTATGGATGATCCAGAAGGCCATTTATGAAGCACTGATAGAGGGCATATAGGATTAGACATGCTTATGGTATCTCTAACGAAGACTGATAGAGGGCACCTAAGGATAAAATCTGTAGGGCACCTCTGGTCAGGCATTGTGAGGACATCTTTGTTATGGTTGTAACACCCTGGGGCCCTCTCATGGGCACTCTACTGGAGACATTTATGGTAAGTTATCTTTGTGGCATCTATATCCTACCACAGTCATGGGGTATCTCTCTGGGTAGAAGCCCTTATGGGGGCACTGAGGATAAATGATAACTAGGGCTATGGATGTATTTATGAGGGCAACTATGTAAGATAACGCTAGGGGCATATTAGGTTGAGCAAAATGGGGACCCCTGAGGATAACATACTTATGGGGCATCTTTGATAAAGTTAACCAAAGTGCCATCTAGCCTTGGGCGATTATGGGGCACCTCTAGCTGATGAATTTTTATGAGGGCACCTATGGATAACCATATGGGGCATCTCCAGCTGAGCATTTATGGGGGTACATGATACAGGACTTTTGCAGGTTCTTTAATTGTCAAAATGAGGGGCCTAGTAAAAAAGGATCAAAAGGAGAATTTTTCGAAGTTTTCCCAATCAACACATTCGGTGAGACTAGTTGTGCCCCTGTACCCCGGTCTGATGGTCCTCCGGGTGTGCATGATTATTATTCCACCCTCTCCTGTACACAGCTGCTTGTTACTTACACACGTCCATTCTTATTATACACCGCCCGGTGACGTCTCCGCTACTCCCAGAGGGGTTGTCACACTTCCTGGGTGCCCCTTAGAAGTTCTTCTCGGCAGTGTTGACAAGGTAAAGACGCGGGCGGAGGGTGTGCGTGACATGTAATGCTATTGTAAGGATCCCCCAGGACCAAGATACGCAGAAGGATGAAGAGACGTCAGAGCGTTGATTGGCCGCTGCTTCACGCCGAGTAACTCCGCACATAATCCCCCTGCGATACCACAATTTATGTACCATCACCTCCATGTTACAAATCTTTCCAGTACATCTCTAAGAGATCAGATTAAGCTGTAACCAGACTTGCGCAATATTCAGCCTTTAATCGTCTTTAATTATGAACATAACTCCCCCAGCATCGCCTGGCGGCCATATTGACTGTTTAATGAATAGGGGACTTCCTGTTGGAGTTGTAGTTTTCATGAGCTTGGTAAAGAGTAGTACGCAACCACTTCTATAAATAAAACTAGCCAGCCTCTCCTGGTTCAATAAGTAAATAACTGGTCCTACCATGGGGTGAAACTCAAATTAGAGAAACCTGGGCCGTGGATTATTCAAAATTGGTCTGTTCCCACAGGGCCCAACTCTCAACTCAGCTTTTCATATTTGCAGGGTCATTATAAAAATGAAAGCAGAGCTCTGATTGGTTGTTATGGGTTTTTAAGGGGTTCTTTGTTCTGTTTTTCAGGTATTGGGATTCTAGATTTCTCTTTCAGATAATAATCATCAGAGATATGTTATTTGTCGGATTTCATCAACCACCTGAAACGGGCCAGATACTCACACAGATTGGAGCGGGACATTACTTACAACATTTACTATTAATAGGTGCCGCTGCACGATCGCCCCAAGGATGAGGTGTTCCACAAAATTGTTTTATCGTCACAAACTTTTAGAAACCTATTTGCCCAATGGATACAGAGCTCCACCCCAGCATTGATATACAAAACACCAGAGTTTCTTGTTTACTTACACACCACTAGGTAGTGGGGGGGGGCGGATACCGTTTTTTTTACAACAGAAGTATAATACTCAGTACACGTAAGCTCTTGGGGTCCCCCTATGGTGGCTCAGTAGAAAAGGAAAATTCTCACCTCTATAGCAATGTAATGATAACGACTGTGATCCGTCACCATATGCGTGGGTCTGTCCACCTGATTAACCGCCATATCTGTGGATTCCTGGGAGGACACAGTTAATCTCACAGTATCACACGACGATTGTTTCCACTTAAAAACCCACAGGATTTCTGATGAAAAAGCAATGAGAATCTCTTTATGATTCTGCTTTTTTTTTTTCCCGTCGCGGTGAGGCTAGATATCTGTGGTGACGCGCGTCAATAATTAACATTTTCCCCCTTTAATCTGCTTTTTGTTGCCATAGTTTTTTCAAGCTGCTGAAAAACAAAGATTAAGCGGAAACGCGGGTGCTTTGTGGATTTTCCAATTGGGGGACTCTAGGAGACGGTAGAGGGGTTTCCCTGCGCTGCCACCCGCGTACAGTCGACAGACTCTGCAGACGCTGATCTCACTTAATGGGGGCCGTGTACACACCTTTGCCACAAGGTTATAAGGGGATCCCCCCACCTGTATCATATGAAGGTGACTGGGTCCATGTTGACTGATAAGCTTATCTCATATCATCCATCTATCTATCTATATACCTGGTAATCTATCTATCTCATAATCTATCTCATATCTATCTCATATCTTCCATCTACTATCTATTTACTGTATCATCTATACCATCTCATTCTCTCATCCATCTATCTATATTCTGTCATCTAATCCCTATCCATTATCAAGGAATACTCGATATCTTATCTATCCTATCTACTCCTCTATCTCATATCTATCTCCTTGATCTATCTTCATATCTACCTATATCTATCTATCTATCTATCTATCTATCTATCTATCTATCTCAAAAGTAGAGTTCAAATCCGCAAGCTTTGTTGAACCCTAGGAGGTGGGGGGTGGGGGGTGGTCAAGCCCCCCAAGAAGCCCCTGCTTGGTCCTTACGCTGATAAAATTGGAAAAGCGGCACCTCCAGAGGTAGAATTCAAAAGTTGTGATCTTTATTAGGGGCAATTCCAACGTTTTCGTGTTGGAACCTTTTCAGCTTGAAAAGGTGTCCAACACTGAAATGTTGCCAACTTGCCTCAATAAAGATCACCAACTTTGAATTCTACCCCCCGCCCCCCCCCCCCACCCACCTTTGGAGTGCTGCTCGCTTTTCCAATATCTGATCTACATCATCTATCTATCTATCTATCATCCGTAAAAGTTCCCATCCAGGAACTCTCAGTGAACAGTTAGTGTCCTGGAGGACCTGGCAATGTAATTGCTTTGATCAGAGCGTGTATACCTCTGTTTCCTGTTGGGAGCTGTAATGGCAATTGAGGGGGAGGCAGCCTGCCCTCACTGGGCGCTGGACAACATTTTTGGAAACCCCCCACAAGTTTATGCATCTTCTAATTACAACTGCCGTCTGCCTAACTAAACAACATTACAACCAGGGACATGCGATGGAGCGTACGACAGTCATACCGTCACTCGCAGCAACAACCGCGGAGAGTGTATATACCTCCCCTCACCCGGCGCCGCCGCCCCACATGCCGCGCCGCCCAGACTGTGGTGGGTGGCAGGCAGGAGGAGGGTTAAGCAAGCAGCTGTACCTGTAACGCGGCACCCCCCACCCCCACGTGAAATAACCTATAATGCCAAATTACCGCCACTCATGGAGATGCAATTAGCCGTGACGCTGCATCTATCTTTAATACAATCCGACCGTCCCCGCGATTTGCTTTTCTGCATTCTCACGCCATAAGCCCGTGGACATGCTCATTATTTCTAAAAGATGCCCCAGTTTTTTGTTTATTTTTATTAAACAGTTAAATATTTGCCGAATGGAAGATAAAGGCTATGTTTTTGCGCGACTACAGAGTGCCCCCGGATATGGAACACAAGACGGAGTCACCGAACGTTCCAAGAGTACATAGAGGGTTACATGTAACAAAACACAGAGAAAAAGTTACAGAATTTTTTAGATCACAACAGGTGTAAGAGTCCTCTAGACTCCTTACTAATGATATTTCATCCTGACCTCCTGTTCTCTGAGAACGCCAGCTAAGATATAGGGAACATCAGCTTTGATGCAAAAGTACCTACCTTTACGACTCATTGCAGGTGGATGTATGTTCTCCTGGTGCCACCTGGCTCATGAAAACGCGCCCAGCTACACTATAACACTGACCATCAGCTATATGCACAATTAACACAACTCTCACACACATCAGTAGGTGGATTCTGGTTTCATCCTGAGCCTCCTGGTTTCCGGGATAACAGCTATTGGATCTGGAATTCACTATAAAGCCCAGGTTTGTGGTCTCTCCACTCGACCATTACACGTGGGCAAAAACTTGTCATCCTTGCTGCCTGTTCATGACACAAGAGAAAGCAGCCATGATACACAGGTTGCTAAGTTTAATGGCCACACAACTTTTCCATATACTGCTCATTTCTGAGGTCCTGTTTCATGACACAATGGTCAGAACTAATTGATTGTTGTAGGCTACAGGTTCATTCCAGTGGGTCTCTGTTAATCCTGCACCTCCTGGTTTCACAAATATAATGCAATATCCACATAGGGAGTAATATAGTACTGTTTCATCAGGCCCCCTGGTTCATGAACAGAATTCGATTACCACAGAATATGAAGCTATAAAGACAACTTGTAACAGAATAACTGCTCACCCTGGGCCACCTGGTTCATAAGCAAATGCCACCAGTACAGAGAAGCTATAAAAGCCACCAGTTACGGTTCACTGCTCCTCCTGATACCTCTGGTTCATACACGACGGCGTATCAACATTTCACATAAGAGTCTAAAGCCACATGTTTACGACTCAATGCTCATACCGCATCAGGCCTGGTTCCTGACAGGAATGCTATCACCCCCAGTACTGAAAGTCTATAAACCACATGTAACAGACCAATGCTCCTCCTGTGCCCTTCCTGGTTCTGAATCGATTTCCATTACCACATTATAGACGACTAAAGCCACATGTTGAGACTCAATGCTCATTCCAGGGCCTTCTGGTTTCATGAATTTAATGCCTATCTACACACAAAAGAAGCCTAAAAGCTACACGTGACAAATCACTGCTCATCCAGGGTCTCCTGGTTCATGAACAGAATGCATCACACACTAAAGAGACGCTATAAGCCACAGTTACAGACCTCACTTCTGCTCATCCCTGGGCCCCCTGGTTCATGAACAGAATGTACAACAACCACGGTAGAATCGCCTACCAAGACACATTACCGGCTTGCGCCTCATCCTGGGCCTTCCTGGTTCATGAACAGAATGCTATAACACAGTAGAACTAACTACAAAGCCACATTACAGCTTGCTGATCATCCTGGGCCACCTGGTCATGAACAGAGTGCTAAAACCAGAGTACTGAAAGCTATAAAGCCCATGTACAGCCTGACTTCTCATCGGAGCCCCTGGTTCCTGACTGCACTAGTATCGCATTGGAATAATAAATGAACATGTGCCTACTGACAACCGCTCTACAAGATGAGTGACTTATACATCATCATTCATGACATTTGATTCACCCTCGCCATAATCTTGATATGTATAATACATTCTCAAAATTTCCTTCTCTGCACGGGAAAGAGGTAAAGTACTGGAAAAGCATCACATCACACACCCCAGAGCCGGACCAGGTGCATTGTGGGTGAAGGAATGTACGCAAAACTCTCCTAAACCTCTGCCTCTCCTGTATGTTCCCTGGTGGGCTGGGCGAGCCGGGGGCGGGGTGCCATCACTATTAGTCTGATTGCACATTCCCCGACGTGTCAGCGCTTGCCTCCTGCTCTTATAAGGAGCAAACATACCCTGCTGCCCCGTGAGATCCAACCCTACACTAACACAGATGTGCAAAGCTGAGTCAGTCACCGGGCCCAGGGACAAATCCAGCACTGCTACATCTCTCAATATGGCACATTTCTCATAAGCCTCCTGGTTCACTAATAGAGGATGCTGTTTATCCTGAGCCTTCCTTTTCAAAATTACAAAGATTATTGTTCTATCCCTAGCCACCTGTTCATTTGTATAACAAGAAATCGTGTTGATCATGAGGCCTCCTCCCCCCTTGGGTTTTCCTAAGTTACATGATGATTGTTCATCCTGAGCCTCCTGGTTTCATTTATATACCGAAATCGTTGTTGATGACGAGCTTCCTGGTTCATAATACAGGATTATTGTTCATCCTGAACTTCCTGGTTCATTAATAGAATCCCAGAGCTAACATAAGCTGTTGTCCAAGGTTACAAAAGTTTCTAATGGGGCCATTCCATCAGATCGTTTGTTCATCCTTGGCTCCCTGGTTCATCTATATCAGGATTGTTGTTAATATCCTGTATAACTACAAGGATGATTGTTCATCCTGAGCTTCCTGGTTTGTGATAAATCCAGAGCTACATAGAGCTTGATTGTCATAGGGTCCATGGCACAGATCATGTTCATCCTGAGCCTGCTGTCGTTTCATAAAAGAGCAACTGATATAATGAGCTATCCGCTACTCTGCAGGAATATACGATCTAAGAATGCTCTGCCACAAAGTTACATGCACCTCTATCAAAATCCTATTTGAGGAGGGCGTTCACACACCCCAGGTTGCAGGCTCCATGGCCATTCCAGGTCGATCACTGTTCCTCCTGAGCTCCCTGTTTGCAAAAAATGCCAGAAAAAAAATCGTGCTGAAGCACTCAATAAAAAGTTTACAGGCACTTGTTCATCCTGATCCCCCTGGTTCATGATTGTGCGATTGTTTATTCACCTGGGCCTCCTATTTCATGAATAGTGAATTTTTGTTCATCCTGTGCCGCCTGTTTCATGAATAGGGGATTGTTGTTCCTCCTGGTCCTCCCTGGTTCATGAGCAACCGCGCTGATGGAATCAGTACGAGGAATGGATGGCTGTTGTTGCACAGTAAATTTTTTCAGCCGGTGCATCTTTCACATAAATGTACGTGCATGTAGCAGGCCAAGACGTACAACCGGGCCGAGCACCGCGGGCATGTACCACTACTACATAACGGAGGGCAGAGGCTTAGTGTAATGAGACTGTTACTCGCGTCATAGGCGTAGATACTAGAGACAAGTATCACACATAAAAAACGGATTACATACACATGATACAACCCAGCTTAGATACGGTAACGATAATGAAGAACTATAGGACCTATAAAAAAGATACGCAAGACAGTATCAATATGACAGAATTAGATCACCAGTACCGGCAGTATCAGCATGTGATAAACTTAGATACTGCAACAAAGAGATAACTCTACAAATGGCCAGCTTAGATACATTACTGAGAAGACAGTAATCACTATCAATAGAACATGTAATTCAGTCAGCACTGCAGACCGTATCATAGAATCCAGTCTAGATACAGCAGCTGTGCAGGACTATGAGACCAGATCAGGCTTAGATAACTAACTATGCAGATAGTATCATATACGGATCAGATCCCAGCTCATACTGTATCACACAAGATAAGATTAGATACATGGTTGGCATGAGTATCAAACATGGTAGTTTGGAATACCTACCAGCTCGACTGCGACATTCTTTACAGGTTTAGATACACCTGCTCAGCATGAAGCAAATGATAGCTTAGATACAGTAGCCAGGAGACCGAGTATCCAAATAATATATATTTGGATACATACAGCTGTAAAATAGTAAGATGTTTCATATACCTTGTACTACTGTATCAGAGACAATAGAAAAATAGATTAAGATAAGCATGCAGTATCTAATAAGACGGTTTCTATAAACAGGACTAAGTCCACTTAAACAGCATAACTAGATAAGCTTAGATCCACCAGCTCATCAACAGTAGCGTCATATATGGATTTTAATCAGATCTTAAAGACAGTATCACATGAGATGACTTAGATACATCGCTCATCAGACAGTATCTCATATGGATGTGTTTTAGATACAGGACTCTCTTCATATCACACATATTTGCTGACCTTAGAACATTATCACATAATTATGAGCTTAGATACATCGCTTCAGCCATACAGTATCTATATACCGGTTTAATTACGGACTCAGTAGCAGTAATCACACAATATTTAGATTTTAGTGATTTCTATAGACTGTATCACTTAGATTGAAGCTTAATAACCAACAGTCATCATACAGTATCTCCTATGACTGTTTAAATAAGGACTCGGTATTTCATATCACACGTATCATTTGGTGACGTTTATAGACAGTAGCCCTGAGATGAGCTTAGATACATGCCCTCATCATACAGTCTCTCATATTACGTGTTTTAGATAGCAGGACTCATATGGCGTATCACACAATAATTTAGTGATTTCTATAGACAGTCTCACATTAGATGAGGCTTAGATACAAGCCTCATCAAACAGTATCCTCCATATCGTGTTTAGAATCCGGACTCAGTATGCAGTATCACACAATATTGTGACTTTATAGGCAGTATCACATAAGGTGACTTAGATACAATCGTTCTCATCAGTTCTAGTTGTATCTATTGATACGGACCCCAGCGCATCCTGAGATCTCGGGCACGACTCGCCCTCCTGCCCTGTAAATGCTGCCTGACATCGCTCACAACACTGTAACGCAGTCTGCAGCTCTGCTACTAATCCATGCTCTGTCTTGATGCTCGCTACAGTGGCATATTTCCTCACCATAACCTGCTGGAGTGTTGCTCCGCGCGCAGGTACACGTCTTTCCATAGGGTCGCATGATCCATCTTTCAGACTTAGACCTTGTAAACGCCGGAGATGGAAGTCTCTATCGCTGAGCTCAGAAACACATCCTCTCCCGCTCCGGAGGAATGCCGGACACGGAATAGCATCATTCCCATCCTTCCTCCGCTCAACATTTATTACAATCTCCACAATCAACAGCTTTTTATGGATTCCAGCAATAACCCAAAGATGAGAATTGACTCAAAGGGAACCCTCAGCATGGGGCGCCATGTAGACCGCAGCCATGTTCCGTAGTGCCCCTGGAAATTGTAATCAAGACTGTGTGTATGTTATTAGTACAGCAGACTTGTGATATATGCGTTCATCCTCCAGGATTGTAGCTTCAACAAGTGCACTGTGGGCGTGTCCTCACACTGACTGAGTTCTGTGCTCTCTGCTCTGTAGGTTGCAGGGGCAGCAGTGTGAGATCCCCTCCCAGAACGACAATATCAGGAATTCCTCGTTATCTTTCTTCTCGTTCATTATCCCTAAAATTTTCTCCAATTTTTCAATTTTTTCAATGGACACTGAAGGTGTGTCTCCACTGCTGCGCTCACAGCCCTGTGCACTCAGCTTCTTGCCAGCCACCTTTCCTCTGCTCAAATACAACAGCCTGAGTGTTCACCAGAAGCCTGGGACAGCTTTTATATAGGGGTGTGGAGCAGCAGCACAGAACACATCAGCAGTGTGAGGACAACTCCCATTGCACTTGAAGAAACTAAAAACCTGGAATATGTATAGTTTGAGTAAACAATTAATTTCTTGTTACTTTTGTTTTTTTTTTCCTAAATTACATTCTACATTTTTTCATTCATGTGCAATTTCTATCACTTTCGTCAAGTGCCCAATGTCGGGTGTTCCTCAACTCTTCTGGGCTCCTTCACTGTGATCGAGCTTTATAGACTCCCATATATAGAAAGCTTTACTGTCCAACCATATGTGTGTACAGCTGTTTACCTCAGAGACATCAGGGCAGTGGAGCAGCACAGCGCCCAAGCACGAGCACAGCAGTGTAAGGACACTGACCATTTATATTTGGTCTGGCTTTCAGGAGGGGTCCGGGACCTTTTGTGCACCTGTAGTAGTTAGAATGGGGTGAGCATAACTCATTGTGCAGGATAATGGCGCCAAACTATGGGATAGTATTTATCTGTGCGCTGGAGCCGCGGTGCCTGCATCAAACAACCAAACTTACTCTTCCTTTAAGTAGAAAATTTCTACGGCTGCAAGAAGTTTTTCCCGATCTGAACCATTCCAGCGATCTGCTCCTCGCTTTCTGGGCTCCACTTTATTAGTTCGCATCTGTTCCCCGTCTCCGCAATCCTTCCCGCTTCTTTCTTCCTGTTCCCACCATCCTCCATTGACAATTATCCCGCACTAGCAAACATCATGTTTCCTAATCTGCAGCAGATTGGTTTCCTCCAAGTGCCGACGCACTCCTCGCTATCTCCGCCCATTATTACACCCCCCATTGAAATTGAGTTTGTTTTTTAATGATTTTACTTTCCTTTTTTATTTCCCATTCTTTTCAGGAAGATCTGCATCGGCATCTCCGAGTACTATCAGATCCTGCCACCGAGCATGTGACCCTCCGTGTAGCAGCACTTCAACATCAGTGGTACGAGGAGAGAAAATCACCTAACAAGCCCTACATCTACATGGATTACAAGAATATGACTAGATATAATACTTGCCACCCTATGTACAAGAATATAACTACTAAATAACTGCCCCTATGTACAAGAATATAACTACTATAATACGCCTTCTATGACCGGAATATAACTACTTAATTACTGCCCCTATGTCCAAGAATATAAACTACTATACTACTGCCCCCATATGTACAAGATATAACTAACATAAATCTGGTCCCTAGTACAGGAATATAAACTACTATAATCCTGCCCCCTATGTAAAAGAATATATCTACTATAATATGCCCCCTATGTACAAGAATATAACTCTATAATCCTGCCTCCTATGTACAGGAATATAACTACTATATACTGCCCCTTGTACAAAGAATAACTCTATAAACTGCCTCCTATGTACAGTATATAACTACTATAATAACTGCTACCCTATGTACAAGAATATAACTACATAATACGGCCCCCCTATGTACAGGAATATAGCTACCCCCCTTGTACCAGAATATAACCACTTAATACTGCCCCCTATTGTACAGAATATAACTAAATTATCCCGCCCCCTATGTACAAGAATATAACTACTATAATACTGCACCCCTATGTCAGATATAACTACTATAATACTGCCCTCCCCCTATGTTTACAATAATATAACTACTATAATACTGCCCCCTAAGGTACAGAATAGAACACTATAATCTGCCCCCATGTACATAGAAATATCACAACTACTATAATACTGCCCCCTATGTACAAGAATATAACTAACTATAATAGCTGCCCCCCTATGTACAAGAATATACTATACTATAATACTGCCCTCCCTATGTACAGAAATCTAACTACTATAAGACTGCCCCTATGTCAGGAATATACTACTATATACTGCCCCCTCTGTACAGGAATATAACTACTATAATACTGCCCCTATGTACAAGAAATATACTACTAGAAAATACTAAATACTGCCACTGCCCCTATGTCCAAGATATAACTACTATAATACTGCCCCCTATGTACAATAATATAACTACTATAAACTGCTCCCCTATGTATACGACTATAACTACTATAATACTGCCCCCTATGGACAGGAATATAACTACTATAATACTGCCCCCCTATGTCCAAGAATAATAACTACTATAATACTGCCCCCTATGTAGAAAATATAACTACTATAATACTGCCAATACTGCCCCCTTGTACAAAATTACTATACTACTATCAATACTGCCCCCTATGTAAAGAATAGCACTACTATAATAACTGCCCCTATGTACAAGAATATATACAAATACATGCCCCCTATGACGAAATATAACTACTTAAACTACTGCCCTCTATGTACAGGAATATAGCTCTATAATACTGCCTCCTATGTACAAAAAGAATAGAACTACTGAATACTGAATACTGCCCCCTATGTACAAGAATATAACTACTATAATACTCCCCCATGTACGAAGAATATACTACTATAATACTGCCCGCCCCCTATGGCAAGAATTAAACTACTATAATACTGCCCCCCTATGTACAGGAATATAACTACTATAATACTGCCCCTATGTCAAGAATATAACTACTATAATACGGCCCCCGATGTACAAGAATATAACTACTATATACTGTCCCCTTATGTAACAAGAATATAACTACTATAATACTGACCCCCTATGGACATGAATATAACTACTATATACTGCCCCTTGTACAGTAATATACTACTCTATTACTGCCCTGGGTGCCGCCCCCATGTACAAAGACTATAACTACTATAATCTTCCCCCCTATGTTTAAAGAATATACCTACTATAATAACTGCCCCTAGTACAAGGAACTATAACTACTATAATACTGCACCCTATAACAGAATATAACTACTATAATATCCCCCCTATGTACATGAATATCACACTATAATACTGCCCCCTATGTACAGGAATATAACTACTAGAATACTGCCCCCTATGTATCAAGAATATAACTACTATAATACGGCCCCCTATGTACAAGAATAAAATACTATAAACTGCTGCCCCCATGTACAATAATATAACCTATAATACTGCCACCCTATGTACAAGAATATACCTACTATAATAACTGCCCCCATATTACAAGAATATACCTACTATTAATACTGCCCCCTATGTAAAAAATATACTACTATAATCTGGCCCCCTATGTACATGAATTCACTATCTATAATACTGCCCCCTATGGTAAAAGATATAACTCCTTTAAATACACTGCCCCCTATCGGTACAAGATATAACTACTATAATACTGCCCCTAGATACACGGAATAACTACTATAATACTGCCCCTATATATAAGAATATAACTACTATAACTATCTGCCCCTTATGTACAGAATATAACTACTATAATACTGCTCCTGGGCTCCCTTATACAGGAAATATAACTACTATAATAACTGCCCCTATGTACCAGGAATCATAACTACTATAATACTGGCCCCATGTACAGGAATATAACTAACTTCATACTGTCCCCTATGTACGGAATATAACTACTATAATACTGCTCCCCCTATGTACAAGAATTAACTACGATAATACTGCCCCCTATGTACAGAATATAATACTATAATACTGCCCCCTATTACAAGAATATAACTACTATAAATACTGCCCCCTAATGTACAAGAATATAAACTACTATTAATACTGCCTACTATGTAACATTACAGGACTATACTACTATATACTGCCCCCTAGGTACATAGAATATAAATACTATAATACTGCCCCCTTATGTACAGAATATAACTACTATATACTGACCCCCATGTTACAGAATATAACTACTATAAATATGCCCCCCTGTGTACAAGAATATACATAACTATAATACTGCCCCCTATGTACAAGAATTACTAACGTATATACTGCCCCAATGTACAAGAATATACTACTATAATACTGCCACCCTATTACAAGTAATATAAACTGCTATAAACTGCCCCCTATGTACAGGAATAAACTACTATATACTGCCCCTTATTGGAACAAGAAATATAACTACTATAATACTGACCCTATGTCCAGGACTATATACTATAATACTGCCCCTATGTACATGAATATAACTTACTATAATCTACTGCGCATGCCCCCCCTAGGTACAGAATAGAACTACTAAATACTTTTGCCCCCCTATGTCCAAAATATACTACTATAAATATACTGCCCCCTATTACAGGAATATAACTACTATAATACTTGCAACCCTATGTAAGGAATTTAACTACTAATAATACTGCCCCCTATGTACAGGATATAACTAACATAATACTGCCCCCTATACAGGAATATAAATCACTACTATAAATCTGCCCCCCCTATGTAAAGAAATATAACTACTATAAATACGGCCCCCTATGTACAATATTAATACTATAAACTACTGCCCCCTATGTACAATAATATAACTACTATACATCTGCCTCCCTAATTACAATAATATCCTACTATAATACGCCCCCTATGTACAAGATATAACTTACATCATACTTGCCGGTCCCTATGTACACTCATATAACTAATATAATACTGCCCCCTATGTACAGGATAATAACTACTATAATACGGCCCCCTATGTACCAGAATATAACTACTATACATACTGCCCCCTCTGTACAAGAATATAACTACTATAATACTGCCCTTCCCCCCTATATACAGGAATATAACTACTATAATACTAATACTGCCGCCCCTATATAAAGAATATACTACTATACTCTGCCCCTTATGTAACAAGAATATAACTACTATAATACTGCTTCCCTATATACAGGATATAACAACGATAATACTGCCCCTATGTAAGGAATATAACTACTATATCTGCCCCTATTGTACAGGAATATACTACGATAAGACTGTCCCCGCTATATACAGAATATAACTACTATAATCCTCCCCCTATGTACAAGAATTAACTCATAATAAACTGCCCGACCCTATTCCAAAGGAATATCACTACTATAATACTGCCCCCTTTACAGAATATAACTAAAACTATAATACTGCCCCCTAATGTACAAGAATATAACTACTATAATACTGCCTCCCTATTACAGGAAGATAACTACTATAATACTGCCCCCTTTTACAAGATATAACTACTATAATCTGCCCCCTAGTACAAGATATACTACTATAAATACTGACCCCTATGTACAAGATATAAAACTACTATAATACTGCCTCGCACCCTGTTTACACGAATCTACCTACTATAATGCTGCCCCCTATGTAAAAGAATTAAACTACTATATATGCCCCTATGTACAAAGAATATAAACTACTATATACTGCCCCCCTAGTACAAAGAATATAACTGCGATAATACTGCCGCCATCCCGCCTCCTGTGGGTCCACTGGCACACTGGCCCGGCCAGGCTCTCCTTCCAGACGCCGGCCCCGTGTCCCTTCTCCTGCCATCTTCGCCTCCAGAGAAGGTCGGACCACTACTTCCTGCCTCCTGCCGCTGGCCACGCCCCACACCCCTACTTGCCCGTCGCGCCTCCCAGTTCGAACTGAAGGGTCCCTAACTCCGCAGAACTCCATTTCCCCGCGAGGCTTCCTGTCCGCCGGCTGCTAACCATCACTTGCGCTCGTCCATGCCAGAGAAAATCGTATCCCGCTGTCACGGTCGCGTCCCGCTTTCCCAAGATGCTTCCCCCACTCTGGTACAGAATATAACTACATAATACTGCCCCCTATGTACAGAATATAACTACTATCAGACTGTCCCCTATGGTACGGAAAGAACTACGATAATACTGGCTCCCTATGTACCAAGAATATAACTACTTTTTACTACTGCCCCCGATGTCGGAATATAACTACTATAATACTGCCCCTAATGTACCAAATAATAACTACTATAATACTGCCCCCTATGTACAAATATAACTAACATAATACTAATACTGCCCTCCTATGTACAGAATATAACTACCATCAATCGGCCCCCCTATGCTAAGAATATAACTCTATAATACTGCCCCCTATGTACAAGAATATAACTACTAGAATATACTGCCCCCCTATTGTACAGAATATAACTACTATCATACTGCCGGCCCATACTCCCCCTATGTACCAGAATATAACTCACTTAAATACTGGCCGCCCTATTTACAGGAATTATACTACTATAATCCTGCCCCCTATGTACAAGAATATAACTACTATAATACTGCATCTATGTACAGGAATATACACTATAATACTGACACCCTTGTACAGAATATAACTAACTATAATACTGCCGCCCCCCGACCCCCCCCCCCCCCCTCTGGTACCCAGATATAAACTACTATATCTCCTCCTATGTTACAATAGACATGGGAACTCTTTCCTGCTCCCCTCCCCCCTTCCTGCTCCCCCTCCTCTTCCGTGTTATAACACCAAAACCTGCTCATGTTGTATTCATCAGCGGCAGCGGGAAGTCACGCTTCGTAATGTGCGTAAGGAAAACATCACATGTGCAGCACGTGCGCTACAGCGGGCCTGCCACGCTTAGAGATACAGCAGCCAGCTCTGTTGTATGGTAGATACAGCTATAATGATTCTTAGATACAATCTCATCTCTGTGTATGGTATATAACATCTATAATGATGGCTTAGATACAGCAGCTCAGCTTCGTGTATGGTAGATACATCTATAAGGATGCCCTTAATACAGCAATCTCAGCTCTCTGTGTATGGTAGATACATCTATAAAATGATGGCTTATATACATCAACCTCAGCTCTGTGTATGGTAGATCCTCTATAATGATGGCTTCATCCCCCAGGATACTAGAAAGACAATTGTATGTGCGCACTACCCTCTGTGGGGCGTGGACCTCCCGCTACTTTTGGTCTAATGTTGGACTGAAGAAGCTGTTTCTTTTCTCTTCTGCTCTGTTACAAAAACAGCGAAATATTTACAAGAACGGCAGATATCCTAAACTTTTTTTTTTTCTGCATTTTTAGCCTATTCTTTAAAGGATACTCCACTTCTCACCCAAAATTTCTCTCTGCCAAAAACAAACCGGCAATAAATAACCACAACAAATTTTTATTATTTTTATTTGGCGCTCTTAGAGGCCAGTTCCTTAAAGGGGAACTCTCTTTCATACAAACTTCCATCAGTCGCTAACCAGGCAATATTATATCTCAAAGAGGTGATAATACCTGAAGTGATACCTATCCTTCTTTTGATATTTCGAAGGATTTATATTTGCATTTTATGGGGGTGTGGGAGGTGGATTCTTAAAGGGGGTCTCCCATTTTCCTAAAGAACTTCACCCTCCGTCATTTCAGAGTCCCAAATCCTACGCTATTTTTATGATATGGTTTATTCCGACAACTTGGTAATACCCAGTTTTTCCTAGACGTGGTGACACCTGACTCTTAAAGGGGAAGTCTTTAAGTGTATTAATACACTTGTCTTGTGTTATATCCTGGGTCATATTTCGGCTGCTCTGTGAGTGACCCCTGGCGTTCTGTTGACCGCACGCGTGTGGGCCCACCTAGATGACAGGTGGAGGACTATCCCCAAATGCTTTAGTGGGATAGTGAGAAATTAGGATATCTTCCTGGTGTTAGACAGCTGAGGGTTTGGTGCGTGTAACGTTACGTGAGGTCAGCTGTCTATACATTGCTATACTATAGATATTTCACTGCTTGCTCTTAAAGGCACAGTACAATTTCCATCCTTGCTAATTTTTTGCGGCCGCATCTGCTGCTTTAAAGTTATATTCACAATGCGGGAGAGCTTGAACACCCACATTTTGCAAATTTATCTTGCAGCCCCACCCACTTCGAGGCGCTATTTCACAAGGAGTCCCGCGCAGCCCTATATATAGATAGCATATTGCAATTAGTTGGGATAAATCCCTGAGGTAACAGGGGACGTGGCCAACGTTAATTGTAGCTGGCGCCGGTACTGCAACTAATCAGGCTCATGTACCATTCATATCCCTGACTATCCCCACGCCTTATTACTGGCGCTGTGGCCCAAAACGGAAGGAGGATCACAGAAAACATAGTAGTTTGGGTTACTAAGGGTTCGGCCATGCTGGGGCCGTGTGGTGCGCCACCGCTGCACATTCCTGGTACTTGTTTATTGGCCTTTATTCCGTCCTCACCTTGTGATACAGCTCTGAAGGAGCAAGGCTGGTTCTTCTAATGGGGACAGCAGCTGCCATACAAACCGAAAACTATTCACCACGACATCCTGAAACTCGTTCATCTCTCACTTGATTATCTTTCCAGGAACTCTCCGATGGTGAGGGGGCCACCGACATGAAAACAAACACACACCCTCGCTCTCTCTATCAAATTCCAGTACAATTTCTCTCAAGGTTGAACACCATATGCGCCAATACAACACACTCAGCTGGTAGTCCCCAGGTCAGTCTTCAAGGGATTTCCATCTTTTTCCATTGATGACATTTTTAGAGGAGATATCAGTCACACCTCAGATCCTGAGCCCTGACCCCTTAATTATCCTAATACATAAAGGTGAAGGCTCTATCAGATTATATTGGAGCCAGTACCAGTTTTCCCGCTGTTATCATGACAGGGGGTCATGTTTGTGGCCTCCACTATCAACACAAGTGGTAGTCATACTTGCTACAGTGACAGCCATAATTAGTGTGGCTGTGCATGGTACTCATCTGAGAGCCAGGTCCCTAGTACAACATTTATAGTGTACTATGTTAGGGACTACTGGGGAGACCGCAGAGGCTTCCATTTGTTAAAATCAGGTTGGTGGCCCCTACACAGATGAACAATCCTAAGGCCTAGTCACTAGGCCTTAAGACGGTCATCCACCACTATTACATTTGAGGATTTCCAATCCAAGATAGCCTATTCGTAGGACTCATTTGCCAATAGTATTCATATGGCCTAGAAGAGACATTTTGGGGGATTTCTGTCACTTTGTGTGTGTCACTATTTGAAGGGCATTTTGGGGATTTCTGTCAGTTTTGTGTCAACTATTGAGGACATTTTGAGGGCTTTCTGTCACTTTTCTGTCACTTTTTGATGGCATCTGAGGGAGTTCTTTCAGTTTTTGGGTGTCACTAGGTCCATCAAAATCCCCAAATGTCCTTTTTCAGGGCCAAAATGAATACTATGGCAAATTCAAATCCTACGAATGGCCGGACCGACTGGAATCCTAGATTAAAAATCGGGTGGAGCTGCACTCACTACACACAACCTGTGTAAGAGGCCGGCGCTGTGTTTTGCGGTAAAACAAAGCAAGTCTGTCCCTTCTAATCTGCAATCCCAACAGCTTGAGGTACTAAGGGTTAGTCGGGCTTCTCACCTGCCCTGCGGTCATGGCGGCTCTGTGCTCTACGAGGGATATTATATAAATATTACCGGGTGTTAATATCCCGCTCGCCGAAAATCTCACCCTGCAATTTTCCTCATCAATTCAATTCCCCAATGATGACAATATTGCCTAGCAACCAGACATTATTTTTAAAGAACCCCCCCCCCCTCCCCCTGTCCCCTGCTGCACCTCGCATCTCCCCACACAATTTTGTAAGAGAATTTCAACGTCTGTGCAAGACGAGCGCCGGATTCAGATCGCGCCGTTCCGCTGCTTCTAAACGTTCTCTGGGTGAAATCTCTCTTCTTATTTGTAATTTTCCCAACCAAAAAAGTGAGAACGCGAGATGTCCGGAAGATACCATCAGCCGTCTGAGTGGTAAAGCAGGGTGACACCACAGCTTCCCAGCATCCGGACAGCAAACTCTCCGGCGAATGATAGGCCGTGACAATACCATGCCAATTCTATATCGACATCCTCGTTTTTTTGCCGTGTAGTAAAGACTAGAGGCAGCTCACCAATATTCTCTACATCTCTCTCACGGGGGAGAGTTATATCAAGTTTCTGAGTAAATTGTTCTTGTTGCCAATGGAAACGCAATCAAGAGCTCAGCTTTAATTTTATAAACGCTGTGGGAAATGACAGCTAGCTCTGATTGGTTGCCATGGGTTAACAAAACAGTTCTGCTCTAAGAGCTTATGATAATCTCCCCGTAGTATCATTCACTATGATGGAGTTCCTGATGATGGACATTTACAACGCTATTGTGCTGCCGTCGGAGACTAGATAGAAGGATTACCCCCACAGATATAGCCATGTCATATTTTTGGGTCACGCTTTTGCCTATGCTGCAAATACTGTAGAATCTTCCTTTTACACTGTATGATAGATATTTAATATCACAATACACTTTTCTGTAGTGTTACAACCTGACGGTTTAAGGCGAAATGTACCCCTAAACTGTGGGGGGGGGTTTGGACGTTATTAGAGCAGAAGAGGTTAATAGTTTGGGTCACTATTGACCTAGGGTTGGTAAATCTGTGCCTGTATGAGGGAGGGGGAGGACATATCTTAATGAAAATCTACCACCAGCAAGATGAGGATTGTAGCCAAATGAAAAAAAAAGCCCGAGGGGCTCCAGGATCCATTAACAACAGATGGAGCCTGGAGCCGCTTAGATCCATTTGCATACATCCTTCATCCTGGTGGTAATCCCTTTTAGTTGTTCTCCCCTCCCTGTTATTACCCTCATACGTCCTCCCTCTCCTACAGGACGTGTTAGTTAATATGGCTGATACTCAAGTTATCCCTATCTTTGAGGTGTCACTTAAGCTGCCCTCCCTATGTTATTGAGAGTTTGTTTTTTTGTTTTTGTGCTACTTCTGTATTTTATAGTTAATTTCAAGTCACCGCAGGCGGAATGTGGAAGATGGAGATGTTTGGTTTATTCGGTTGCTGACTTGCCAGCTGGGAGTCCAACTACTGGTCCATAACAGCTTCCAAGCTCAAAATGTGGTGATTTTCCACCTAGCAAGAAGTGTCTGTCATATATTTGAAGTTACTTTACAGTTAAGGTTTTACTGATATTTGTGTGTTACAGGTTCATTTTATTAAAGTGCTCTTCCAGGTGTTTACCTAAGGGTCCTGTAACTCCAGTCTGTTGTACTGCTGGACACTAGATAGGCAAGATTTACAAACTAACCCCTCATTTTCAGCTGCCCTATAAAGCAAAACCACGTTTACCTTACCCAGAACGCCCTAAACAATTGTCTGCCTCCAACATGGCGGCCGCATACTCTTATTTTTCAGAATCGTGACATATGACCGGGGTGACCAAAAAAAACCCTGCACACTACTTTTCTTAAGGCCCCCATTTAATATTGGCCATGCTGGGTATAATCGCAGCGGGCCTGTGGATCCCCGCCGCAGAGATTCTCAGTTCAGCTCCAGCATAATGCCGTGCATTTAAATGCTAATCCGTGATTGACCTTTAATACGGTCTAGTGTGGCGGATATTCCCTAGCGCCGGGCCCTGAACACATCTCCCAACCCCGGCCCTAACCCCTGACACAATAAGGTGAGTACCACACACATCTCCACTTCTCCCCGAGGCTAGTTCATATCAGAGTGAGTCCTAGGGTTGTTATTGCTTGGATATTAATCAATTGCAAACAAATTTTAACGAAAATTTTACTCGCGCTGCTTGGCGACTCTGTTCCTTAACGGTTTTAACGACAATCCCTAATAAGATAGGAAATAGATAGTGGAGCTTAACAGTAATTTTTCAATCTCATATGAATAGAATCCAGAAAATACAGAGACTGGCACATGGGGAGCATTACTGTTACAACTTACAGTCTCGCTATTCGGTCACATGCCTGTCAGTGGGTGGAGCTGGACCAGGTTTCCAGCCGCAGGAAGCAATCCGGAAATAAGAATGAAGAGCGGAATTGAGATGAAAATAACTCAAAAGCGGTTACAAAAAACTAAAGAAAAGGATTGCAAAATGACCGGATTAATGCGGTAGATTAAACCGTGGAATTTTGTAAAAAGCAGAGAGACACTTATCATTCATCAAAAATTTTGAAAATGTGATGATTTCCAATTAATATCACAACGAAAGACAAGTGAAAAAGAACAGCACACGGAGCGGAGGAGTTTGGGAGGGAAGGTTTAATCAATATCCGTTTTTTTTTTTTTGGTTCCACTGTGCATTCATATACAAACCGTAACATCACTGCTAAATCCATGACTGCCGAGTTTTTCCTGGGTCCTAATACGGATGTCTAAATTCGCACCCACGCCTCTGTATGTGGATCTGTATAAGCTAACAACCTCCAGAGCCCTAAGCTCAGGAGCATGTGAAAGATAAAACGGGGGGACCGATCAAGTCCAATATGGCGGCACACAGCTGAGGGTCAGAAGGCGGGCAAACCAATGGAGCTGAAGGGTCACTACAAAAATCGTACAGGCACGGATCAACCATATAACTGCCCAAAACCTGCCAAGTTTCTAAAGGAAACTCACCTCCACCCCTTCGTCATCAGGGCCCTCATCCATTAATCTTAGACCACCCATATTTATAAAGACATACGCATTTGTCAGAGCAATCCATTCAATCCTTAGCTAAGGCCCCTTCGGACAGTACCCTGTTTGTCAATGGGCCCGCCTACTTTTGTAGGACCACCCACATATCATTTCAACCCACTCCTCATTTATGTAGACGACCCGATAAATCAACAACCAACCTCGCACATTACCACCCAACCCCCACCATCAATAGCGGAACCATAACCAACCTTTCCACATTGGGAACGCCTACTTTTGGTCAACAAGACCCGCTCCGCACTTCATGAGTCCTTGTCTTTCAGAATTTGGAACGTCTCCTCATCATTGGTCCAACCTCCTATCATCTTCAATCAACCCTGCCCCTACACCATCCATAGGACACACCCCTTTAAGTCCATTGTGACCTTCCTACTTTTGTAAATAAGACAAACCACCCACTTTATCAATGTCGTCTCTTTCATACGGTGGAACCAGCCCCACATATTTGTCCAACCTCCTACATTACCCAACTCGTCCCTACCATCAATATGACACACACCCCTTTTGTGCTTGTGACCTCCTACTTCTTTTGAAAACAAGCACCCCCCACTTCATCAAGTCCTCGTCTTTCATACTTTGGACCCCCCACATCATTGGTCCAACAACCAACCTCCTAAATTACCAATCCTGCCCCTAACATCCCTAAACAGAACCCTTTTGCATTGGGGGCCTCCTACTTTTGTAAACAAGACCGCCTCTACATCATCAGGACTGTCCCCCCTTTTTCCAGCTTTAGGACCACCCCGTAGATCATAAACTTGGTAAGTCTTTTTCCTGTTTCTAGAACCTCCCAATATTTCAGGAAACTGACAGTTGGGAAAACTTCCGATTAGCGGCCAATAATAAAGTATAGGAATGCCCCGCCCACTGAAGATTGGCCCGCGAAGGGAACACTGGAGTGGATAATATTGATAATTCTCACTTATCATGACACTAACGTCTACTCAGGGGTGGGTATGAGGCAGCATCTATCTCCTTAAAGGGAATTTGGTGGAAGCTGGAATTGAGCAAAGCGTGAGGATCTGAGCAACTTGTGACGATTGGGTGGGAGTATCCCAACAATGTTCCCAGTATAACTTGTCCACCATGGACCTGGTAAGTGAATTCTAACCTCTGGTCCCGATCCGTCAGTCCAATGGATTAGGAATAGCTTTCAAAAAATATGGAGTCCCCTTTAAACAAAACCCCAGTGCAACCCAGACTACGATATTTAGTCAGGCGAGGACCAGGGGCCACGGGATGGGTGACGATATGTAATATGCCCCCTGTGCGGATTGTAATTTGACCCCCGTTACGGTTACTACTCCAGCATCTCCTCGTTTGGTTAGTCGGGGGCCTGATGTAAGCAAGTTTTACTGGCCCCGGCAATTAACCCTGTCAATTGCGAGTGTTTGTCTCCCTGAGTAGCATTTCCTATTGTGTGTGATCTTGTCCACTGTCCGCTGCTGTATCTAATCCTATAAAGTGTGATACAGTTTCAGTGATCCTCAAAGCATGACATTACCTAGAATGCTGCTGATTCTTTCAATAAAATAACCTATAGATATGGTGTATCTAAACCTATCATGTGTCACAGTCCCTTAAAGTGATGTATCTAAGCTAGCAGTGTGAAATGTAGTTGTATCTCAGTTTATCACGTGTGATACTGTCTTTGAAGTTAGAGTAGCTAAGCCTATCAAGTGTGCTACTTTCCCTGACCTGATGTACTGTATCTAAGCTTTGTGTGAAACACCCTGCCTAGATTTGCTGAGTGTTTATAAGACTTACCTGTTTGGCCCTGTCCCTTAAATCGTTATATCTAAGATTATTGTGTAGTGTAGTGTCATGTCTTGAATTGGTGTGTCTAAGCGTGTCATGTGCGATACTGTCTCTTGAGTTGGAGTATCTAAGCATTCCATGCGTGATACTGTCTCTTGAGTTGGAGTATCTAAGCATTCCATGTGCGATACTGTCTCTTGAGTTGGAGTATCTAAGCATTCCATGCGTGATACTGTCTCTTGAGTTAGAGTATCTAAGCTTATCATATGTTGACACTAATCTCACTGCTACCATGTGTGATACAGCTCCTTCAATTGGCGTATCTAAGCCTGGTATGTGTGATACAAAATTCCCCAATATTGGCATACACATTCGCTGGATTCCAAATTTCATGCTCAGTCCAATCCACAAACTGTCCACGGATTGTGCAAGCAGGTGTTAAGTTTCCAAACAGCGCTCCCGCAGAGGAATTAGGGCATTACACCCTTCTCTATTGAGCAGTAAAGGGAGATTATAATATGAAACTTTACTACAAGTATTCTGTTTCCCTGCAGCGCCCCCACAGGTGAATCAAGGTATTACACCCTTCTCTATTGAGCAGGAACGGGAAATTATAACATGAAACATTACTACAAGTATTCCGTTCCCTGCAGCGCCCCCACAGGTGAAATGAGGTATTACACCAGTTTCTTATAAATCTAAACACTCATGTATATGCTGAGTCCTCCAGAGTTGATAATCTCCGCTCTGGCTAATAGAACACAAGAGCTTACAATCAAAATGATATTCTCTAGACACCCCTAGTGCTGCAGATAAGTGGATACATTGTCGGGGGACCCCTTTAATGATCTCCTTGACCGCCTGACAGCTGAGTACTTGATGTAAATTGCCCATTGCTGTCGGATAGAGAGGAGATAGCGCTCAGGGGGGAGCAGACGCTGCTGAGTCTCCAGTCTTCGCTGCGGCCCCTGATTACTTCCTCGTAGAGCGGTGTCGGCACAGTCTCCTGAACAGCTGGGACGAGTAATTTAATGTGTTACATTTTTATTGAGAGCTGAACCTACAAACAGCTGAAGTGGCGGTCCACAGAGACGGACGGATTCCTGCGAAGATCGCTCACATGGCGCTCCGCAGATGGAACGCGTATAATAACCATTGTCCCAAACCACTCCATATTAATAATTACCATGTCTTCTTATACAGAGGGACCAAGATACACCCAGTACATATACTGGTATAACCTGGGTATGTGATATATGTACAGCCGGTATAACCTGGGGATCTCCTGTATATAATGATATATGTACAGCTGGTATAACCTGGGGATCCCCTGTATATAATGATATATGTACAGCTGGTATACCCTGGGGATCTCCTGTATATAATGATATATGTACAGCTGGTATAACCTGGGGATCTCCGGTATATAATGATATATGTACAGCTGGTATAACCTGGGGGTCTCCTGTGTATAATTATTTACCACTACAGCTGCCATGGGACCCTATGTCTTAAAGGTCCTCACATCTCAAACTGGATGGAACACAAAAGCGATGAATAAAAGGTATACAATACTAATGGGTAAAGACTTTCTTACCTGCCGTCCTTTTACCACAGGTGATCCCTTCCCCTGAGGAGCAGGACTGGCCCCAATCTGGTGGAGATGTCCCACATTCAGGCATCTTCAGGTTCCGATTTTGGCGCTTTGGCCGTTGGGTAGAGATCGTCATTGATGACAGTCTTCCTACTTTTGGAGGGGAGTTAATATTCTGTCGACCAGGTCAGAAGGGAAATGTCTTCTGGTGTTCACAGCCGGTATAACCTGGGGATCTCCTGTATATAATGATAAATGTACAGCTGGTATAACCTGGGGATCTCCTGTATATAATGATACATGTACAGCTGGTATAACCTGGGGATCTCCTGTATATAATGATATATGTACAGCTGGTCTAACCTGGGGAACTCCTGTATATAATGATATATGCACAGCTGGCATAACCTGGGGATCTCCTGTATATAATGATATATGTACAGCCGAAATAACCTGGGGATCTCCTGTATATAAAGATATATGTACAGCTGGTATAACCTGGGGATCTCCTGCACATAATGATATATGTACAGCTGGTATAACCTGGGGATCTCCTGTATATACCTGGGGATCTCCTGTATATAATGATATATGTACAGCTGGTATAACCTGGGGATCTCCTGTATATAATGATATATGTACAGCCGGTATAACCTGGGGATCTCCTGTATATAATGATATATGTACAGCCGGTATAATCTGGGCATGTCAGGTATAATGTTCTGTGTCACTCTCTGGCTATACATTATCTATTCGAGACATGTAGGTGCGGAGCTCTTCCCATCATTCGGCAGTAGATATCCCATCTGATCCCGGAGGATATAATGCAGTATTGCTGGGGCTCTGTATTTGCTCCCCTGTAGGATAATTCTCTCGTGCCCAACACGTATAATGCACCTACATGCCCTACACAGTAAATGCCCCATAGTACCCCCATACATCCATCATGCCTCCTCAGTGTTCCCACACAGTATCAATGCTCCTCATGGCCCACACAGTATAAAATCCCTAAGTGCCCCCATACTCTATTAATGCTCCCCTAAGCACCCACACAATATATTGTTCCCTCAGCTCCCCCACAAAGTAAACTGTCCCCTTAGTGCCCCCACACAATATATTGGGCTTCATGTAGCACCTCCGTCATCCTCAGTTTTCATGTATGCTGGAACATGTGTCATGCACCAGGTGCAGCAGGATGACAGAGCTGTATACTCCCCACTGGAGGCATACGGTTTGGTGCAGGGGAATGGACAGAACCACTTACAGTCCTGCAGTCTCTGATGCGTAGTCCAGTTTGCCCTGTCAGAGCTGCAGTGTCCGGCTCGTGTTTTATGCGGCACCATGTCATCTCGTGTGGGCGCATGCTCTCTTTGTACAGTCACTCGGCAATCGTGTTCTGTGGGGGACTTCCTTAAACACCCCCGGTTGAGGTATTACTTTAAAAGGCCGGACGCCTGCGCTGGGCATCGGTGGCCGCGGCAGAGCAGTGGCGGCACCCCATGTAGACATCAAATCCATCAGAGAGAGACACGTACCCGCCACGACCCCACGCGTGTAACCCTTACCGATCCTTGTATCATGTGATACAGTCCAGTGTATCTAAGCAATCAATCATGTCATACCCTAACTGTCATGGTTGCACCTAGGTAATGTGATACCGTCTCTGTGTATCTAAGCTTATTGTGTGTGATCTTGTCCACTGTCCGCTGCTGTATCTAATCCTATAAAGTGTGATGCAGTCTCAGATCCTCCAAAGCATAAATTAACCTAGAATTCTTGCTGATTCTTTCAATAAAATAACCTATAGATATGTTGTATCAAACCTATCATTGTCCCAGTCCCTTAAGTGATGTATCGAAGCTAGGCAGTGTGAAATGTAGTTGTATCTCAGTTATCACGTGTGAATTACGTCCTTTGAAGTTAGAGTAGCTAAGCCTATCAAGTTGTCCTACTTCCCCTGACCTGATGTACTGTATCTAGCTTTGTGGGAAACACCCTGTTGAGAGAGTGTTAATAGGACTTATCTGTTTGGCCCGTCCCTTAAATCGTTGTATCTAAGATTATTGTGTAAGTGTCATGTCTTGAATTGGTGGTTGTCTAAGGCGTGTCATGTGTCTTGAGTTTGGAGTAATCGAAGCATTCCATGCGTGCTACTGTCTCTTGAGTTTGGAGTATCTAAGCATCCATGCTTGATACGTCTCTTGATTGGAGTATCTAAGCATTCATGCGTGGATACTGTCCTGCTTGAGTTGGTCTCTAAGCATTCCATCATGATATGTCTCTTGAGTTGGAGATCAAGCATTCCATCGTGATACTGTCTCTGAGTTGGAGTATCTAACATTCCATGCGTGATCCTGTCTCTTTAGTTGGAGTATCTAAGCATATCCATGCGTTAGCTGTCTCTGAGTTGCGTATCTAAGCATTCCATGCGTGATACTGTTCCTCGTGATTTGGAGTATTAAGCATTCCTACGGATACTGGTCTCTTGAGTTGGAGTATCTACGCCTCCATGCGTGATACTGTCTCTTGAGTGTGGAGTAAGCTAGCATCCATGCGTGAACTGTCTCTTGATTTGAGTATCTTACGTCCTACCATGCGTGGATACTGGCTCTTGAGTTGGAGTCTCTAATCATACCATGCTTGATACTTTCTCTTGAGTTGGAGTACTAACATCCATGCGTGATACTTTCTCTGATTGAAGTAGTCTAAGCATTCCATTCGTGATACTGTCTCTTGGGTGGAGTATCTAAGCATCCATGCGTGCTATGTCCTCTTGATTGAGTATCTAACATCACATGCGTGATACTGTCTCTTGAGTTGGAGTATCTAGCATTCCATGCGTATACTGCCCTCTTGGTTGGAGTTCAGCATTCCATGCGTGATCCATGTCTCTTGAGTTAGGTATCTCAGCTGATCATATGTTGACACTAATCCACTGCTAACCATGTGTTATAACAGCTCTTCAATTGGCGTATCTAAGCCTGGTATGTGTGATACAAAATTCCCCAATATTGGCATACCCTTCGCTGGACTCCAAATTTCATACTCATTCAACCCACAAACTGTCTACGAACTGTGGCAGCAGGTGTTCGTTTCCACAGGCCACTCCCGCGGGAATTGATGCATTACACCATTCTCTATTGCGCAGGAATGGGAAATTATAATATGAAACTTACTACAATATTGTGTTTCCCTGCAGCGCCCCACATTTGAAATGAGGTATTCACCAGTTTCTTATACATCTAACATCTCATTATATGCTGAGTCCCTCCGAGTGATCATCTCCCCGCTCTGGCAATAGAAACAGAGCTTACAATAAATTGCTATTCTCTATACACCCCTAGCTGCAGATAAGTGGATCCATTGTCGGGGACCACCTTTATGATCTCCTTGACCGCCTGACAGCTGAAGTACTTGATGTAAATTGCCCATTGCTGTCGGATAGAGAGGCGAAGCGCTCATGGGGAGCGACGCTGCTTGAGTCTCCAGTTCTTCGCTGCGGCCCCTGCATTACTTCCTCGTAGAGCGGTTCGGCACGTCCTCCTGAACAGCTGGGACGAGTCATTTATGTTTGACATTTTTATTGAGAGCTGAACCTCAAACATACTGAGTGGCGGGTCCACAGAGACGGACGGATTCCTGCGAAGATCGCTCACATGGCGGCTCCGCAGATGGAACGCGTATAATACCCATTGTCCCAACCACTCCATATTAATAATTACCACTGTCCTTTCTTTACAGAGGGACCAAGATACACCCTACATATACTGTATAACCTGGGTATGTGATAAATGTACAGCCGGTATAACCTGGTGATCTCCTGTATATATGATATATGTAACAGCTGGTATCACCTTGGGATCTCCTGTATCTATGATATAATGTACAGACCGGTAAACCTGGGATCTCCCTGTATAAATGATATATTTACAGCCGTTATAACCCTGGGGATCTCTGTATATACTTATATATGTACAGCCGTTATAACCTGGGACTCCTGTATATATGATATAGGTCAGCCGTTATAACCTGGGGATCTCCTGTAATATAATGCTATGTGTACAGCCGGTATAACCTGGGGTATCTCCTGTATAAGATGATTATTTCACATCTTTATAACCTGGGATCTCCTGTATATAATGATATATGTACAGCCGGTATAACCTTGGGACTCCTGTATATTGGATATATGTACAGCGGTATAACCGTGGGTTTATTCTCCTTTATATAACTATATATGTACAGCTGTATAACCTGGGGATCTCTGTATATAATTATATATGTACAGCTTTAATAACCTGGGGAATCTCCTTTATATATTCTATATGTCCACTGGTATAACCTGGGGACCTCCTGTTTAATGGAATATATACAGCCTGGTTTAACCTGGGGACTCCTGTATATAATGATATATGTACACTGGTATCAAACCTGGGCTCACTGTATAGAATGATATATGTAAGCTGGTATAGACCTGGGGATCTCCTGTTTATATAAATTATAGACTACAGCTGGTATAACCTGGGATCTCCTTTATCATAATTATATATATACAGCTGGTATAAACCTGGGGATCACTCCTGTATATAATGATATATTGTACGCCGGTTAACCTGGGATCTCCTGTATATAATGATATATGTACAGCCGGTATAGAACTGGGGATCTCTGTCTATAATTATATATGGTACAGCCGGTATAACCTGGGATTCCTGTATATAATGATTATGTACAGTCCGGATAGAACCTGGGGATCTCCTGTAAGATACGATAGTACAGCTGGTATAACCTGGGGGAATCGCCTGTATATAATTTTTAATATATGTACTGCCGGTATAACCTGGGGATCTCCTGTAATATAATGATAAGAGGTCCAGGAGGCCGGTATAACCTTGGGATCTCCTGTCGTAATGATATATGTACAGCCGGTAATAACTGGGGATCTCCTGTATATAATTATATATGTACAAATACCTTTATAACCTTGTATCTCCTGTATATCATGATATGATTTACATCGTTGTATAACCTTTTGATCCGCCGTATATCCGAGAATCTGTACAGCTGTTAACCTGGGGATCTCCTGTAATATACTGATATATGTACAGCCGTATAACCTGGGGATCTCCTTATATAGGTGATATATTTACAGCTGGTATAACCTGGGGATCTCCTGTATTTAATGATACACGTACAGCTGGTATTCCACTGGGGATCTCCTTTTATAGATTATATATGTACAGCCGGTATAACCTGGGGGATCTCCTGTATATACTGATCTCATTGTCAGCTGGTACAACCTGGAGGATCTCCTGTCTTCGATCTAATGTACAGCCTTTCTAAAGACCTGGTTATCTCCTTTCTAATTATATATATACATCTTTCTAACCTTTTTCTGATCCTTTATTACTGTATATATGTACAGCTTGTATATCACTGGGGATCTCCCTGTATATAAGCTATATGTCGCCGGTCTAAAAACCTGCGGGATCCCGCTGTATTATTAATGAATGTCGCGATAATAGACCTGGGGACCTCCTGTATATGATGATAATATGTACGCCCGTAATACTGGGGGATCTCCTTTATATAATGATAATGTACAATCCGGTAGATAACCTGGGGATCTTGTATCATAGTGGATTATGTTACAATCTGGGTATAATAAATTATAGATGAAAGCATTGCCTTGTAATCCCCCTGTATAAAATTTATATTATCAGTGCCGGTATAACCTGTGGATCTCCTTTATATAATGATATATGTACAGCCGGTATAAACCTGGTGATCTCCTTTAATAAGGAAATATGTCCGCCCGGTAATACCTGGGGATCTCCTGTATATGTGATATTGTCCAGCTGGTATAAACCTGGGGACTCCTTCATATAATGATATATGTACAGCTGGTATCAAACCTGGGTAACCTTGGGATCGTCCTGTATTAAGATATATGTCCAGCCTTGTATAAACAAAATCCTTTGTGATCGCTCCTTTAAATAATTATATCTTTCCGATCCTGTTATAGACACTGTTATCTCTTTAACTATACTTATTCTTGTACAGCCGGTACACCGGTGATCTCCTGTATATAATGATATAGGTACAGCCTATAACCTGGGGATCTCTTGTTATAATGATACATGACACTGGTATAAACCTGGGGATCTCCTGGTATATGCTCTGGATATATGTACAGCCGGTATAACCTGGGGATCTCCTGTATAATAATGAGAATATTTACAGCCGGTATAATCTGGGCATGTCAGGTTATAATGTCTGTGTCACAAACTCTCTGGCTATACATTACTATTCGAGACATGTAGTGCGGAGCTTTCTGCCCACATTCGGCGCTTAGATATCCCATTCTGATCCCGGAGGATAATGCTTGTCCGATATTCTTTCTTATTACCGTTACCGTATCTAAGAAGCTGTGTATGTAATCATTGTATTAATCCGTTTTGTGTGGATACTGTCTCTATTATCTAAGCCTATGCGCGTGATACAGTCTCATTAACCTAAGCCTCTGCCCTCCGTTATGTATTAGTGGTACATGCCCGCGGTGCCTCTGCCCCCGGTGTACGCTCTTGGCTCTGCTACATCATGCCCCGTACATTATGTTACCAATCACCTTCTGAAAATTTAATGTGCACCACACCGCATCCTCCTCTGTACTGATTCCATCAGCCGCAGGGTGCTCCAGGAACCATGAGGCCCAGGATGAACACACTCCCCTATTCTGAAACAGAGGCCCGGACTACAAAAATTCACATATTATGAACTAGGAGGCCCAGGATGAATAACAATCGCACCAATCATGAACCAGGAGGCCTCGGATTACAGTGCCTGTAACCTTTTAATTTAGTGCTTCACACAGATTTTTTTTTTCTGGCATTTTTTTGCAAACCAGGGGCTCAGAGGAACAGTGATCGACCTGGATGGCCATGGAGCTGCCAACCTGGTGACCTCATATCGGTTTGATTTATATTTTGCCTGTAACTGTGGCAGAGCCTTCTACGATCTTATATTCCTCTGCAGATGTAAGCGTAGCGCAGTATATCAGTTGCTCCTTTTATGAACCAGCAGCTCAGGATGAAACAATGAGCTGTTGCCAGAAACCTATGACAATCAGCTCTAAGGTTAAGCTCTTGGATTCTATCCACAAACCAGGAAGCTCAGATGAACACTCAATCCTTGTTTTTATAACTCGAGGATAACAACAATCCCTGTTAGCTGAACCAGGGAGCCCAGGATGAACCGATCTGATTGTAATTGCCATAGAACTTGCAAACCTTTGACAGAACAATCTTAATTGTAGCTCTGGGATTCTATTAATGAACCAGAGGTTCAGGAATGAACATAATCCCTGTATTTATGAACCAGGAGGCTCGTCATCAACAACGATTTCTGTATAAATTAACCATGAGGCTCCAGGATTAACAATCACCTTTACGTATGAACCAGGAGGCTCATGATAACAACGATTATCCTGTATAAATGAACCATGTGGCTCCGGATAACAATAATCTTTGGTATTTGTGAAACAGAGGCTCAGGATACACAGCAAGCCCTCTATTAGTGACCGGAGCTCATGATGACATGCTATATTTGGTAGGAGATGTAGCAGTGCTGGATTTGTCCCTGTTTCCCGGTGACTGACTCAGCTCTGCTACATCTGGTTAGTGTATAAGGGTTGGCATCTCTCGGGCAGCAGGGTATGTTGTGCTCCTTATATAAGCAGGAGGCGTCGCTGTACACTCGGGAATGTGCTCAAGACTAAATAGTGGCTGGCACCCCGCCGTCCTCCACCCACCAGGGAACCTACAGAGAGGCAGGAGATTTTTGCGTACATCCTTCCACCCACAATTCCCTGGTCCGTCTCTGTGGTGTTGTGATGCTTATTGCGTTTTTTCCATTATCCTTTAACTCTTCCCTGCATATAATGAACTTTTTAGAATGATTAATCCATATCGATCAGATATGGAGGTGACATCACATTCCTGAATGATGATGTCATCATTCACTCATCTTGGAAGAGCGTGTGTCGTCTGCACATGTTCATCCATTATTCATTCTCCATGCATATACCAGCCTGCAGTTCAGGAACCAGGAGGCTCCGGATGAGCATCAGTCTGTACACTGTGGCTTTATACATTGCTTATAGCTTCTCAGTACCTCTGGTTTATAGCACTCTGTTCTGACCAGGTGGCCCAGGAATCAGAAATCTGTCATTTGGCTTGGTAGCTTAGGTCTACTGTGGTTAAGAGTCTTCTGTTCATGAACCGAGGCCAGGATGATCAGCAGCCTGTAATGTGTCTTGTAGCTTATTTTCCACGTGGTTGTAAACATTTGTTCATGAAACCAGGGGCCCAGCTTAGCAGTGAGGTCTGTAACTGTGGCTTTATAATACGTCTCTTTCGTGTGTGAATAGCATTCTGTTCACTGAACCAGCGACCCTGGATAGCAGGATTCTTCACGTGTTATCTTTATAGCTTCTTTCTAGTGTGTAGATAGCATTAATTCATGACCAAAGGCCCTGGATGAGCATTGGAGTCTCTACATGTGGCTTTATTTCTTCTATCTACTGTGGTAATGGAAATCTATTCATGAACCAGAGGCACGGATGATCAGTGTGTCTTTTACATTGCTTTATATCTTCTCAGACTGTGGTGCTAGCATTCTGTTCATGAACCAGGCTTATCGATTACATTGAGTCGGTTAACATGGTGGCTTTAGATCTCTTCTGTACTATGTTGATAGAAGGCTGTTTATGACCAGAGGTAATCATGATTAGCATGAACCTGTAACTGTGGCTTTATAGCTTCTCTGTACTGTGGCATTTCTGCTTATGAACAGGTGCACCAGGTGAGCAGTTATTCTGTTAAAGTGTCTTTATAAGCTTCTTCTCTTCTGTGGTAATTCTTCTTTCATGAACCAGGGGGCCCTGGATGGAACATTACTATATCTACCCCTAATGTGGATATTGCATTCTAATTTGGTGACCAGAGGGTGCAGGATAACAGAGCCACTGGAATGAACCTGTACCTACAACTATCATATATATCTCTGACTTGTGTTCATGAAACAGGACCATCAGGATGACATGATATGAAAAGTGTGATGCCATTAACCTGCAACCTGTGTCATCATGGGCTTCTTTCTCCTTGTGTTTCATGAACCAGGGCAGCACAGGATACACGTGCCGCCCCACGTGTAATTTGTCTGAGACCACAAAACCTGTTTTTTGGCTTTATCGCTGATATTCCCAGTATCATAGCTGTTTATTTCCCGTAACGCAGGAGGCTCATGATGAACATACATCCACCTCTGATGTGGTGTAGAGTGTGTTAATTGTTTCACTTAATATCTGATGTCCAGTGTTATGTAGCTGGCGTTCTCATGAACCATGTGGCACAGGATGACATCATCCACCTGCAATGATCAAAGTGGTGGTACTTTGCATCAAAGCTGATGTTCCCTATTCTCTAAGCTGGCGTTCTCCATGAACAGGAGCCTCAGATGAACCTCCTTTAATGAGTCTAGAGTGACGCTCCCTTACACCTGTTTGTGATCTAAAAACTTTCTGTAACTTTTTTCTCCTGTGTTTTGTTACCATGTAACCCTCTATGTACTCTTGGACGTTTCGGTGGACTCGTCCTTGTTCCATATCCTGGGGGACTCTGTCGTCGCGCAAAAAATAGCTTTATATATCTTCCATTTCGTCAAATCGTTAAACTGTTTAATAAAAACCCAGAAATCTGGCATCTTTAGAATAATGGAGCATGTCCACGGATTATGGCCGTGAAATCGCCACGGGCGGTCCGATTTGTAAAGAAGATGCACGTACGGCTAATGCATCTCCCTGAGTGCGGTAATTGCGCATTATATTGTTTATTTCACGTGTGGGGTGGGGGTGCCCGTTACGGTACAGCTGCTTTCTTAACCCTCTCCTGCCTGCCACCCCACCACATCTTGGCTGCTGTCATGTGGGGGGCGGGCGCAGGAGTGAGGGGGGTTAACCACTCCCTCTCCTCGTGCTGCGGTAGACGGTAATGACTGTGTACGCTCCTCGCTGTTCCCTGGTTGTAGAGTGTTGTTTAGTTAGGCAGACGGCGCTGAATTGAAGATGGCATAAAATTTGTGTCAATGTGTCCAGCGCCCTCTGAGGTGCATACTGCCTCCCCCCTCAATTCCTCTAACAGCTCCCCAACAGGACAACATAGGGATTACCCACAAGCTCTGATCACAAATACATTGCCAGGTCCTCCAGCACACTAACTGTTCACTGAGATTCCTGGATGGGAACTTCCGGATAATAGATAGATAGATAGATTAGATAGATATTGGAAAAAGCGGAGCAGCACTCCAGAGGTAGAATTCAAAGTTGGTGACTTTCTTAGGCAAGGTGCAGACATTTCAGTGTTGGAACACACCTTTTCAAGCCTTGAAAAAGGTGTCCAAACCCCGAAACGTTGGCACTTGGCCAAATCAGATCCCCAACTTTTGATTCTACCTCTGGAGTTCTGCTCGCTTTTTCCAATTTGATCATCGTAAGGACGCACCCAGTCCTTGGGTGCTTTGCACCTCCCCCCCCCCCCCCTCCTTAGGGGTTCCACAAAGCTCTCTTGCGGATTTGAAACTCTCTTTTGTAGATGATAGATAGATAGATAATATAGATCGATAGATCATAGGTAGCTATGAGAGAGCTAGATAGGAGATAGATTGAGAGAATGGATGGATAGATAATCTATACAGTATATAGATAGATGGAATAGAGAATAAGCCTACAGTATTAGATAGATGGATAGATAGGAGAGGGATCGATCGATGCCGCTCTAGATTAGATAGATGGGATAGATCTGAGATAGATATGAGATAGATATTCGATAGATAGATACGTATTCGATAGATAGATGGATAGATATAGATAGCTATCATACACAGTGGGACCTCACCTTCTATGTATCAAGGTGGGGGGATCCAACCTATAACCTGTGGGCAAGGTTGTACACGGCCCCCATAATGTTGAGAATCAGCGTCTGCAGCGTCTGTCGCCCTGTCGCGCGGTTGCACTGCAAGGGAAACCCTCGACTCTTCTCCTAGAGAATCCCCCATAATTGGAACTCCCAAAGCCCCTCGTGTTCCTTTAATCTTGTTCTATCACGCAATCTTGAAACTTGGCAACACAGCATATTAAAGGGGAAAAATTTAATTAATTTCTAGACGCCGCGTCCACAAGATCTCGCCCCTCACAGCGGACTGGAAAAAAATAAGCAATCATAAAAGATTCTCATTGTGTTTTCCTTTCCTCATTTAACATCCTGCTCGGTTTTTAGCTGAGGAAAATCGCTGTGTGATCTGAGATTAACTGTGTCCTTCCCAAGGATATCCACAGATCTGGCGGTTTAATCATACCCCAAAGCATATGTGACGCATCACATCTCGTTAGCCTCATACATTGCTATAAGTGAGAATTTCCTCCTTTCTTTTCTAACCGGTAGGCCACCACTAGGGGGGAAAACCCAAAAGATCTTAACCGTGTACTGAGTTATTATACTCTGTGTAAAAACTGTCACGTCCTCCCCCCCCCTAGTGGTTGTCGTCAGTAACAAGAACTCGTGTGTAATATCATCTTGGGTTGGAGGGCTCTGTTCTCAATCGGTGGCAAATGGTTTCTAACAGTTTGTGAACTGTAAAAATTTTGTGAACCCCTCATCCTGGGGGCGATTCGGTGGCAGCTGCACCATTAATAGTAATGTTTGTACTAGTCCCCCGCTCAATCTGGTGTAATCTGCCCGTTTTCGGGTGGTGATGAATCTCGAAAACAATCTCCTATATTATTATGCTGAGAAATCTATGAACTCCGCAATACCTGAAAAACAGAACAAATACCCTTAAAAACCCATAACAACCAATCAGGCTCGCTTTCCCATTTTTTATACTGCCCTGCAAATATGAAAGCTGAGCTGTGGATTGGCCCTGTGGGAAACGGACAATTTTTGCAATAATCCGGCCCAGTTTCTCATATTTTTGAGTTTCACCCATTGAGTGACCAGTTAGTTACTGTATTGACCCTAAGCTGCTAGTTTTTATTTATAGAGATGGTGCGTACTACTCTTTACCAAGCGCATGAAATACTACAAACGCTCCAACAGTAAGTCCCCTATTCATAAACCAGTCAAATGGCCGCCAGGCATGCTGGGAGTTAGAGTTTCATAATTTCAAGACATTAAAGGCTGAATATTGATTGCAAGTTCTTGGTACAACAGCTATATCTGATCTCTTGATAATTTTCCTGGAAATATTTGTAACATGACGGTGATGGTTACATAAATTGTGGTATCGCATGGGGATTATTTGGCCGGAGTTACTCTGCGTGAAGCGCGTCCAATCAACCGCTCCCTGACGTCTTTCATCCTTCCTGGCGTCCTTGTGTCCTGGGGGATCCTTCACAATGCCATTACATGTACGCACCACCCTCCGCCCGCGTCTTAACCCTTTTCCACACTGCCGAGAAGAACCTCATAAGGGGCACCCCAGGAAGGTGCACCCCCTCTGGGAGTCGGGACTCACTTCGGTGTATATAAGAATGACTGTATACAGCGCTGTGTACGGAAGGTGAATAATACATCATGCACACGCCGAGGAACCAGCATACCCGGGTACACAGTGGGCCCACTAGTCTCACACCGAATGTGTTGATTTGGAAAACCTTTCGAAAAATTCTCCATTTTTGATCCTTTTTTTACTAGCCCCTCATTTTTTGACAATTAACGAACCTGCAAAAGTCCTGTTCAGTACCTCCACCCCTAAATTCCTCAGCGGAGATGGCCCCATATTGTTTTCCATGGTGCCCTAAAATCATCAGCTAGAGGTGCACCATAATCGGCCCAGGGCTGATGGCACTTTTGTTAACTTTATCAAAGATGCCCCATAAGTAGTTAATCCTCATGGTCCCCATATTGCCTCCACCTAATTATCCCCATAGGTTTTAATCTTCATAGTTTGCCCTCATATAACCTCCATCATCCCTAGTTATCATTTATCCTCAAGTGCCCCCATAAGCTCTACCAGATATATACCCCATTACGTGGTATGATAGAATGCCCACAATAGATAACGTTACCATAAATGTCTTCCAGTAGAGTGCCCATGAGAGTGCCCGCCCGGCGTGTACAAACAACAAAAACCCAAACCAAAGATGTCCCTCACAAATGCCTCTTGACCAGAGGTGCCCTACCGATTTCTCATCCTTAGGTTCCCCTCGTAATCACTGGCTTCGTTAGAGATACCCTAATAGATGTCTCATCCTCAATATGCCCTCTATCAGTGCCTTCATCAAATGCCTTCCTGGATCATCCATAATGGGTCCCCAGCCAGAGGTGTCCCATAATACCCTCTCTGTTTGGGGCTGCACCATCTTATGGATGTGACCCTCACAATAAGGTTCCCCTTTTCCTACTGTATGTAATTGACCGAATCACTGGCATTGCCCTGTGATCCCCCCTCACGTCCCCTAAATTCCTTTCCTCATCCATCCCTTCCTCGTGTATCTTGAGGACCATGTGTTTTTTTTCAATCGTATAAATTATGTAAAGTGGCAGCTTGCGTTGTCACAGGTAGATCCTATATGTGTGTATGATCTCAAAACCGCAGTACGCATTAAAGGGGCACAGCGCTCGCCCCCGGATGGCTAACTGCGGCTCTTATCTAGGTCGATGATTCTCACTGCCACAATTGCATGTCATTTCTCCCAGTGTCCCGTGGGAGACGACTAAATCAAGACTTTTCCTGCAGCCGCCTGACGTTCACCCTGCGCCACAAAAACTGTCATTATGTCCCAAACTTGCAAGGGTCACAAAGTTACATGCACTCTTGCCTGCCCGTGACCATGTGTAGGGTCTGGTCTATCCATCCGCCACATGCCACAGCGGGGGCACCACAGACACTCCCAAATTAAGAGGATGGAACAGAGGACACACGTGCCAGACAGTATAAGCCCCTAGTACCCCCCATACAGTAAATCTCCCCCTCAGTGCCCTCTAAAGATCATCCCCCAACAGTGCCCCAGACAGTATATGCCCTAACGTGACCCACCACGTATCAGGCCTCCTCAGTGCCCCAATACACGTTAATTTCCCCTCAGGTTGGCCCCCTAAGGACCATGCCCCCCACAGGCCCCCCAGAAGTAATGCACCTAGGTGCCCTCACACAGTTAATGACCACATAGGTACCCCACACGTAAATATCGAAGGTGCCCCCCTAAAGCCTCATGCCCCCAGCAGCCCCCAGCACAGTATAACTGCACCTAGGTGCCCGTCACACAGTATAATGCCCCATAGTACCCCCACACATATAATGCCCTCCGAGGTGCCCCCCTAAAGCATCATGCCCACCAAGAACCCCCGACAGTATAATGCACCACGTGCCCTCACCACAGTATAATGCCCCCTCAGGCCCTAATGCAGTTTTAATGCCCCCTCAGTGCCCCACACAGTATATAAATGCCTCCGTGCCCCATACAGTACTAATTTACCCCCTCAGTGCCCCCCTAAAGCATCATGCCCCCATAGTACCCCCACACAGTATGATGCCTCCTCAGTGCCCCCCTAAGGACCATGCCCCACAGTGCCCCAACACGTATAATGCACCTACATGCCCTCACACAGTATAATCCCCCATAGTACCCCCATACAGCATCATGCCTCCTCAGTGTCCTCACACAGTATAATCCTCCTCAGTGCCCTAACACAGTATAATCCCTAAGTGCCCCCATACTCTATCTGCCCCCTAAGCACCCACACAAATATTTGTTCCCTCAGCTCCCCCACAAAGTAAACTGCCCCCTTTAGTGCCCCCAAACAATATATTGGCTTCATGTAGCAACCTCCGTCATCCTCAGTTTTCACTGTATACTGGAATTGTGTTCATGCACCAGGTGCACAGATGAACAGAGCTATACTCCCCTGGAGGCATACGGTTTGGTGAGGGGAATGGACAGAACAAAACTACATCCTGCAGTCTCTGATGCTTAGTCCAGTTCCCTGTTCAGAGCTGCATGTCGTCTCGTCGTGTTTTATCGGCACCATGTCAGTCTCGTGTGGGCGCAGCTCTCTGTGAAAGTCACTCTCGGTCCGTGTCTGTGGGGGACTTTCATTAAACACCCCGTGTTGTATGTATTAACTTTAAAAGGCGGACGCCTGCGGCTGGGCATCGGTGGGCGCGGGCAGAGCAGTGCGGGCACCCCATGTAGACATCAAATACCATCAGAGAGAGACACGTATCCCCCACGACCCCACGCGTGTAACCCTTACCGATCCGTGTAATCAGTGTGATACAGTCTCAGTGTATCTAAGCCAATCAATAATGTCATACCCTATAAGCCTTGTCATGTGTGCACCTAGGTATGTGATACCGTCTCTGTGTATCTAAGCTTATTGTGTGTGATCTTGTCCACTGTCCGCTGCTGTATCTAATCCTATAAAGTGTGATGCAGTCTCAGTGATCCTCCAAAGCATGAAATTACCTAGAATGCTGCGGATTCTTTCAATAAAATAACCTATAGATAGGTGTTATCTAAACCTATCATGTGTCACAGTCCCTTAAAGGTGTACTAAGCTAGCACGTGTGAAATGTAGTTGTATCTCAGTTTTCACGTGTGATACTGTCTTTGAAGTTAAGTAGCTAAGCCTTCAAGTGTACTACTTTCCCCTGACCTGATGTACTGTATCTAAGCTTGTGTGAAACACCCTGTTGAGAGAGTGTTAATAGGACTTATCTGTTTGGCCCTGTCCCTTAAATCGTTGTATCTAAGATTATTGTGTAGTGTCATGTCTTGAATTGGTGTGTCTAAGCGTGTCATGTGTCTTGAGTTGGAGTATCTAAGCATTCCTGCGTGATACTGTCTCTTGAGTTGGAGGAGTATCTAGCATTCCATGCGTGATACTGTCTCTTGAGTTGAGTATCTAGCATTCCATGCGTGATACTGTCTCTTGGTTGGAGTCTACAAGCATTCCATGCATGATACTGTCTCTTGAGTTGGAGTATCTAAGCATTCCATGCGTGATACTGTCTCTGATTTGGAGTATCTAAGCATTCCATGCGTGATACTGTCTCTTGAGTGGGAGTATCTAAGCATACCATGCGTGATACTGTTCTCTGAGTTGGCGTATCTAACATTCCATGCGTGATACTGTCTCTGAGTTGGAGTATCAAGCATTCCATCGATACTGTCTCTTGATGGAGTATCTAGCTCCATGCGTGATACTGCTCTTGAGTTGGAGTATCTAAGCATCCATGCGTGATACTGTCTCTGATTTGGAGTATCTAAGCATACCATGCGTGATACTGTCTCTTAGTTGAGGTATCTAAGTCATACCATGCGTGATACTGTCTCTTGAGTTGGAGTACTAAGCATACCATGCGTGATACTGTCTCTTCTCTGGGAGTTGAAGTTCTAAACATTCCATGCGTGATACTGTCTCTTGGGTTGGAGTATCTAAGCATTCCATGCGTGATATTGTCCTCTTGAGTTGAAGTATCTAAACTAACATGCGTGATACTGTCTCTTGAGTTGGAGTATCAAGCATTCCATGCTGATACTGTCTCTTGAGTTGGAGTATCTAAGCATTCCATGCGTGATACTGTCTCTTGATTTAGGTATCTAAGCTATCATATGTTACACTAATCTCAACTGCTACCATTTGATACAGTCCTTCAATGGGCGTATCTAAGCCTGGTATGTGTGATACAAAATTCCCAAATATTGGCATACCCTTCCTGGACTCCAAATTCATACGTCATTCAACCCACAAACTGTCTACGAACTGTGCAGCAGGTGTTAGTTTCCAACAGCACCCCGCAGGGGAATTGAGGCATTACACCCTTCTCTATTGAGCAGGAATGGGAAATTATAATATGAAAACATTAACTACAAGTATTGTTTTCCCTGCACGCCCCACAGGTGAAATGAGGTATACAAGTTCCATTTTCTTACTCTAAAACCTCATTATATGCTGAGTCCTCCAGAGTTGATCATCTCCCGCTCTGGCTAATAGAACCAAGAGCTTACAATCAAGTGCTATTCTCTATACACCCCTAGTTCTGCATAGATGTATCATTGTCGGGGGCCCCCCTTTAATGATCTCCTTGACCGCCTGACAGCTGAATACTTGATGTAAATTGCCCATTGTGCTTCGGATAGGGAGGAGATAGCGCTCAGGGGGGAGCGACGCGGCTGAGTCTCCAGTCTTCTTCGCTGCGCCCTGATTACTTCCTCGTAGAGCGGGTTCGGCACAGTCTCCTGAAACGCTGGGACGAGTAATTTAATGTGTTACTTTTTTATGAGCTGAACCTACAAACAGCTAAGTGGCGGTCGCCACAGAGACGGACGGATTCCTGCGAAGATCGCTCACATGGCGCTCCGCAGTGAACGCGTATAATAACCATGTCCCAAACCACTCCATATTAATAATTACCATGTCTTCTTATACAGAGGGACCAAGATACACCCAGTACATACTGTATAACTGGGTATGTGATAAATGTACAGCCGGTATACCTGGGATCTCCTGTAATAATGATATATTGAACAGCTGGTATACCCTGGGGATCTCCTGTATTAATGATATTGTAGCACCGTGTAACCTGGGATCTCCTGTATATAATGATATAGTGTACAGCGGTATATACCCTGGGGATCTCCTGTATATATGATATAGTGTCAGCCGGTATATCCTGGGGATCTCCTGTATATATGATATATGTACAGCCGTATACAAACCTGGGATCTCCGTATTAATGCTATGTGTCAGCCGTATAACCGGGGATCTCTGTATAAATGATGATGTACATCGTTATTAACCGGGGATCTCCTGTATATAATGATAATGTAACCCGGTATAACCTGTGGAGCTCCTGTATATAGTATATATGTACAGCGGGTATAACCGGGGATCTCCTGTATTACATATGTCACTGGTATAACCTGGGGATCTCCTGTATATAATATATATGTACAGCTGGTAAAACCTGGGATACTCCTGTATAATAGATATATGTCCACTGGTATAACCGGGGACTCCTGTTATATATGAATATGTACAGCCGGTTTAAACCTGGGGATCTCCTGTATATAATGATATATGTACAGCTGGTATAACCTGGGATCTCCTGTATATAAATGATATATGTACAGCTGGTATAAAGACCTGGGGATCTCCTGTATATAATGATATACTACAGCTGGTATAACCTGGGATCTCCTGTATATCTTATATATAACAGCTGGTATAACCTGGGGCTCTCCTGTTAATAATGATATATGTACAGTACGCCGGTATAAACCTGGGGATCTCCTGTATATAATGATATATGTACAGCCGTATACCTGGGGATCTCTGTATATAATGAATATGTACAGCCGGTATAACCTGGGGATCTCCTGATATAATGTATATGTACAGCCGGGATAAAACCTGGGGATCTCCTGTATATACTGATAGTACAGCTGGTATAACCTGGGGATCTCCTGTAATAATTATATTTACTGCCGGTATAACCTGTGGATCTCCTGTAATACCGTATACCTGGGGATCCTGTATATAAGATAATCTGGACAGCCCGGTATAACCGGGGATCTCCTGTATATAATGATATATGTACAAGCCGGTAATAACCTGGTGATCTCCTGTTATAATAATATGTACTACGCTGTGTATAACCTGGGTATCTCCTGTATATAATGATATATGTACACGCTGGTATAACCTGGGTATCTCCTGTATTAATGATCTATGTACAGCGGTATAACCTGGGGATCTCCTGTAATATTGATATATGTACAGAGCTGGTTATAACCTGGGTATGCTCCTGTATATAATGATACACGTACAGCTGTATAACCTGGGGATCCCTGTATTAATGATATATGTACAGCCGGTATAACCTGGGGATCTCCTGTATATACTGATCTATGTAAGCTGGTAAACACCTGGGGATCTCCTTTTATAATGATATAAGTACAGCGTGTATACAACCTGGGAATCTCCTGTATATAATGAATATGTACAGCTGGTATACCTGGGGATCTTCCGGTATATAATGATATATGTACAGCTGGTATATCCTGGGGATCTCTGTATATAATGATATATGTACAGCCGGTAATAACCTGGGGATCCCCTGATATAATAATATATGTACAGCTAATATACCTGGGGACCTCCTGTATATAATAATATATGTACAGCCCGTTAAACTGGGGATCTCCTGTATATAATGATAATGTACGCGTTATAACCTGGGGATCTCCTGTAATAGTGATATAGTACAGACTGGTATATCTGGGATCTCCTGTATCTAATAATATATTACAGCCGGTATAACCTGGGTCTCTGTATATAATGATATATGTACAGCCGGTATAAACCTGGTGATCTCCTGTATATAATGATATATGTACAGCCGGTATAACCTGGGGATCTCCTTGTATGATAGTGATAGTGTACAGCTGGTATAAACCTGGGGATCTCCTGTATATAATGATATATGTACACTGGTATAAAGAACCTGGGATCTCCTGTATAATGATATATGTACAGCCGGTATAACCTGGGGATCTCCTTATATAGATATTGTACAGAACCGTAACCTGGGATCTCCTGTATATAATGATATAGTACAGCCGGTATAACCTGGGGATCTCCTTATTAATGATTATGTAAGCCGGTAAATGGGGATCTCTGTATATAATGATACATGTACACTGGTATAAACTGGGGATCTCATGGTATATGCTTGATATATGTACAGCCGGTTAACCTGGGATCTGCCTGTAAATAATAATGATATATGTTACAGCCGGTATAATCTGGGCATTCGGTATAATGTTCTGTGTCCAACTCTCTGGCTATACATTACTATTCGAGACATGTAGTGCGGATCTTTCTGCCCTACATTCGGCAGCTTAGATATCCCATCTGATCCCGGAGGAGATAATGCAGTANNCAGTATTGCTGGGGCTCTGTATTTGCTCCCCTGTAGGATAATTCTCTCTGTGCTGCTGCAGCGTTTCTCTGGTTCTTCATCCTCCATAAATCTTCCGGATCCGTGCTAGCTTTCCTGTGGTCTAGACAGGTGAACTCTGGAGAAACCCCATTCGTCATTCCCAATCTGCTGCAGGACGCAGCTTACTAAACACAGCAGGGATGGCTTATAGGGCCCAGCTAGGGGACCAGGCGGTGAAGTGGTTAAATGATTAATGGCGTCCGTGTACATTACATTACAGTCCATTAGGGGCTGAGTCAAGGTTAACAAACTCTATGTAACCTATTAAATGGGATCAGCGCTGGAGTAAATAACAGACATAAACCGCCTTAAAGGAATTGTCCACTTTGGAAGATGCCTGCAGTTAAGTCATGTAGTGCACTGGGTACTATTTAAGGCCAATATATAGTAAATTTGTTTTCCTAGTTACTTTAAAGGAACACTCCAGCCACAACTGATATACTGCCCGGTACATGTCCTGTGGGCGGAGCATGTTTTGTGACTCCTAGGTCATGCTCTTTTCCTCAGGCCTTCACTAGACATAGAAAGTTATGGCCTTGTTTATCAAAACTGTGCTTGTTACCCACAGCAACCAATCACAGCACAGCTTTAACTTCCTAACCTGCTCTGGTAAAATGAAAGCTGCGCTTTGATTGGTCGCTATGGTCGACTTCAAGGTTTCTTTACTTTACAAAGGCCGAATCTGTATTTAAACTAAAAATACTGAAACCATTATGGCCGCCTCATTGTCACCCTACTGTCTTAAAGGCAAATCGATATGAAAAAATATGAGTGTAAAATCCCTTCATGTACCTCAGACAATTTGGTGACATTGGGTCAGGACTAATGGCGGCCATTTTGGTTGTTATGGAGAAGGATTCAGTATGGTTCATCAGTAATTTGTCTCTCATCATGGTTTTAGAAGTAGATTTGCACGTTTAGTCCTTCACACTGAATTGATAGCGTTGAAAAAAGTGTGTGTGAACATGTCATAAGGCAGGCGGCCATGACTGACTCACTATGTGTTACCCGTGAGGATGTTTTGGGTGGTTTTGGTTACATCTTGTAGTACGGCGGGGGTTTCCTGTGTAGGATTAAGCTTCGCTCTTGAGGTAGAGGCCGGAAACACAAAGCAGGAGCTTAGAAGAAGAAAAACAAGGCTCCGCGATCTCTGTATCTCAGGACGGATCCCTGACAACCTGCATCTCATCACGAATCATACACAGCCCAGAGCCATGGTATTAATATCTCAGTAAGAGGGGAACCAGCCGCACAAGCTGACCTGATCCAAATCCTGCAAACACTGCTTAACAGCTTCAATTCCGGACGGGAACCATGGCACCTCATGGCGTCCGTGCTCCTCTAAGCAAATCTAAGGCTTGTATTGGGACAGAATGGGGACAATACATCATTGGAAACCAATACGTGGAAGTTTTTAGGGTTGAGTTGCTGGACGATATAGGTCCAGAGATGGAACCTGACATACAGGTGTGGAACAATAATGAAGCAGAATGTACACGTCTGCTGAGATGATGGAGCATTATGTGAAATTGTGATAAGATGATGTCCTGAGCGGATGACATGTGGTTTAGTGAAAAATGTACGTAGAGGTGATAGCGCCTACATATAGGTGTGCTGAGGCTATGAACCTTGATGTACAGGATTTGATGGAGTATGAGGTACAGGTGTTAATTGGTGATGGAGTATGATGTACAGAAACATGGAGGGGATAGATAGTGTTATATGAGTGATGGGGGTGGTAACTTATGATGTACAGATAGTGGAAGTGATGGAGTGTGGTGTACAGGTATGTGGAAGTGATGGAGTGTGGTGTACAGATAGTGGAAGTGATGGAGTGAGATAGATAATAGATAGATAGGATATAGAGAGATAGATAGATAGGATAGATAGATAGGATTTAATAGCTAGATAGATAGATAAGGATATAGATAGATAGGAGAGAGTATATAGATAGATAGATGATAGGAGATAGATAGATAGATAGATAGATATGATAGGATATAGATAGATAGTATAGATAGATAGATAGGAATAGATAGATAGGGAGATAGCGAGTAGAAGGAAGATAGATAGATAGAAAGATAGATAGATAATAGAAGATAGCTAGATAGGAGTAGATAGAAATATAGATAGATACTAGATAGATAGATAGATAGATAGATAGATATGATAGATATGAGATAGAGATAGAATAGATGATAGATAGATAGATAGATAGATAGATAGGAGATAGATAGATAGATAGATAGCTAGAGAGATAGATTAGATAGATAGATAGGAGATAGATAGGATCGATAGAAGAGAGATAGATAGATAGATAGGAGCTAATTAGATTAGATAGAGAGATAGTAGATAGGGATAGATAGGAGATAGATAGATAGATAGATCGATAGATAGAGTAATAGATAGTAGATGAAGATATAGGAAGGAGATTCAAAGGCCACAACTTGTAGACGGGTGCAAGATCTCCGCAATCCGTGGCAAAGGATTCTTGATATATAAAGCAAAGAAGCAGCACATCGGTGATGAATAAAGCTGGTGATCTTTATTTCAAGGGTGAAAGTTGCGGTGATGTCCACCTTTTTCAAGCAGAGCGGTATGTTTTGAAAAAAGGATTGGACACACCGAAACGTTGCACCCTTTGAACATAAAGATCACCCAGCTTTAATTTCATCACCGGAGTTGGCTGCTTTTGCTTAAAGATAGATAGATCGATAGATAGATAGAGATGAGATAGAAGAGATAGATAGATAGATAGATAGGAGAGAGATACGATAAGAAATAGATCGGATGTATCGAGTACACAGACAGATAAATAGATTAGATAGATAGATAGATAGGATGATTAGACATGAGAAGATGGCTAGATAGATCAGTAGGAGATAGATAGATAGATAGAGAGATGATAGATAGATAGGAGATAGAGGATATGATGTATAGATAGAATAATGTGAGATGTGTAGTAGATAGATAGATTAGATAGATAGATAGGAGATAGATAGATAGATAGATAGATAGGAGGATAGATAATAATAAATAGATAGATAGATAGATATACAGACAGATAAATAGAATAGGTAGATAGATAGATAATAGATAGATATGAGGATAGATAGATAGATCAGATAATAGTAGAATGATAGATCCAGATAAGATCAGTAGAAGTCTTATGTGACCAGTGGTGACAGTGACATGGAACTCTACTTCATTCTCCGTTCTGTCCTTCCGACTCCGTCATGTTTTCGCCTGAAATACAAAACATTTGATTTGGTGGACATTTAAGTGCTTACTGATCGCGGTTCCTAAAAGCTGCGGCAGTGATGGCAGAGCGGGTCACTACCGCGTAATGTGCATGCTTACCCCTGAACGTAACAGCGCTGTATTCATTACAATTTAATACAAAAGAGCTGTAATATGTGACCGTAATAACGGGGGCCGCGGTGGAGAAGTCGCCGTGCATTTATACGCCGTATCCACCAATTATTTCCTCGCTGTGTACACTTCGATTACACGCATCACTTACGCTTCATCACACTGCAAACACTCCCCTGCTAGAGACCGAACGGTCACACTGATCATACTGAGCTCCTGATACATCGAGTAGATGCCAACCCTGCAGTCAAGACTGACACAGGACAACCATCTTCTATCCCTCATCTCTGTACCTCAACGCTCTTTAGGTTCCACCCCCAGCCCATACGGTTTCTGCTGATGAGACTTTCATAGATATTTTCCCAGTGTTTTACTTGATAGAGTTCGCCTCGGCGGCAGCCATATTGATCATGGCAGATAATCTGTGCGGTAACCAGCTGAACATCAATAATGACATGTCCCTGGTTATTACAGCGCATAATCCTCACAATACAGATGGAGCGCTCGGTTATGGATTAATCGTGTCTGGACTGAGGAGATTTGTTGTCACTGAGGCTTAGGGCTCAGCAGACACTAATTAGATCTGTTGAGCCCTGGAGGGAGGCCTCCAGCCTCTCACCTCGGGGGGCCCTATTAGGGACCGCATGGACTCAGTATCTGAATCTGAGTCATGTAAATTAGGTTTTCTGATCCATAGTACAGAGTGGGCAGATCTCTCACTCTACCACCCGCAGGACGTCCAAGGGACATACCAAAGCCATAAAGCCTTGGCACAGTGATAAATGAGGCCATAATAAATAAGACAAATAAGATTTATAGGGAATCCAAGATCAGGTTAACTGTGGAGTTGGGTGGGTAAGTGCACAGCAATGGATGTTTTCATGTCCATCCCCGGCATCCGCTGGGAATTACAGCGAGCGGACTTCGCATATGACACCGCAGGTGACACATTGTAGCAGTGTAAAACAAGCTTGGCCGATCCCCCGACAGGATATTAAACTTTTCTTGTAAAAGAACTATTGCCTCAGAAGCATCCGACGTGTAATTACAGAGGAATTATCCGCAGCAGCACCGCACTGCCAGCCATACACTTCACTTCATAGTATACCCTACTGCACCACTATATCAGTGACCCCATAATAATACTGGCCACAATATCCCAAAAATACTGACAGCTACAGTGCCCCCATAACACTGACAGCTACAGGGACCCCATAACACTGACAGCTTACAGGGACCCCCTAACAATGACAGCCTCACGGGACCCATTAACACTGACAGCCAGAGAGACCCCATACATGACAGCCACAGGGACCCCATAATATATAACAGCCACGGGGACCCCATAACACTGACAGTACAGTGTCCCCATAACACTGACAGCCACAGGGAACCCATAACAACGACGCACAGCCCACAGGGACCCCATAACACTGACCGCTACAGGGAACCCATAACACCTGACAGCCACAGGGACCCATAACACTAACAGCTACAGGGACCCATAAACACTGACAGACCACAGGGACCCATAACATGAAGCTACAGGGACCCCATTAACACTGACAGCCACAGGGACCCCATAATACTGACAGCCACAGGGACCCCATAACACTGACAGCTACAGTGCCCCCATAACACTGACAGCCACAGGGACCCCATACAACTGACCGCTACAGTGCCCCCATAACACTGACAGCCACAGGGACCCATATACTGACAGCTACAGAGAACCAATACCTGACAGCTACAGAGGACCACTAACATGACAGATACAGGGACCACATACACGACAGATACAGGGACCCCATAAACACTGACAGCACAGAGACCATAACCTGACAGCCACAGGGACACATACCACTGACAGCTACAGAGACCCAATAACACTGACAGCCACAGGACCCTAACACTGACGCCACATGGACCCATAACATGACAGCTACAGAGACACACCATAACATGACAGATACAGGAACCCCATAATTTACGACAGACTACAGAGACCCCATAAACAATGACAGCCAACAGGGACCCCATCACATGACAGCCACAGGGGACCCATAATACTGAAAGCCACAGACACCCCCTAACATGACAGCTACAGGGACCCCATATACTGACAGCCACAGAAACCCCATAACACTGACACGCTACGGGGACCCCTAATACGGAAGCCACCGAGACCAATAACACTGAAAGCTACAGAGACCCCATAACACTGACAGTACGGGACCCCATAATCTGACCACGCTACGTGTGCCACCCATAACACGGACAGCCACAGAGGACCCCATAATACTGACAGCACAGGGACCCCATTAATACTGACAGATATGGGACCCCATAACACTGACAGCACAGGGACCCCACGAACGACAGGACTAAGGGACCCCATAACACTGACAGCTACAGGGAACCCATAATACGGACAGCTACAGTGCCACCAAACAATAAAACAGTGCCCCGTGACAGTGGACAACTGCAGTGCCCCCATAAAACAATACCAGGTACAATTCCCCCATACTTAGACAACCACAGTGCCCCAGAACATTGCAGCCACAGACCCCATAACACTGACAGATACAGGGACCCATAACAATGACAGCAAGGGCCCCAAACAATGACAGCACAGGGACCCCATAACACTGACCACGCCACAGGGACCCCATAACCTGACAGCCAGACACCCATTAACACTGATTTTTTTATGCGCAGCCACAGGGACCCAATAACACTGACAGCAACAGGGACCCCATAATATGACAGCCCACAGGGGGACCCCATAACAAAGGGCAGATACAATGACCCAAAACAGTAAATACATGTGCCCATGATTATTGACATTACATTGCCCCCATAACACCCCAGCCGCAGCACCAAAACATGTGAGGAGTCAGAAACATGGCGCGTCATGTAAAGAAATCCTGGAAATTGGAAATAGTGAGGTAACCCAATCATCAGCTTAAATTTTACTGTATATAGATATTTAAATTAAAGGATCTTCCATCCTTTCTATAAAAATTTAACAAAATAATGAATTACTATTAATTAGGGCCCATGGCTTAACATTAAGTTTCCCTTGGCAAACCAATCAGAGCTTAGCTGTAATTATGTAAACTGCTAGAAAAATGCAAGCGTGATCTGATTGGTTGCGAGGGGCAACAAGGACAGCCCTGATTAAACGAGGACATCCTTGTTTTGGCGTCCCGTCCGCCCTTCCTATTCCCATCACATGGCTCTGCCTCTTATTTACGCGAGATACAAAGACAATAGATACGAATATTATTATTAGTAAAATATGTGAAAAAAAAAGTGTTACAAAAAAAGCTATAAGCAAGCAAAATGGACAGTTCTGGGAAGAGCGGCCGAAAATCTCGTGACAGCGCGGTTTGGAGCGCACTAAGACCAATTCAAATTCACTCCTTGTCTGGAGGAAATAGGAAATGTTTTCTGTTAATTATTAATTTTTTGTGGTCTGATTTTTTTTTTCTTCTTGTTCCAATCTGGTCGTCCCAAGCCAGCAGAATCTTACATTGTCATCTATCACCTCCCCCTGATCAGACTCATACCGAACCCAGGATTAACCCCTGTGCACCACTACCGCAGTTTGCAATTTTGTTTAAAAATGTTTTTTGTCCCCCCCCCACCCCCCTCTTATGGGTCATAGATTCATAGCGCGAGGCCTGTTTACTACGCCGATCATCATCGCGAGATGTAGAGATGTGTGACGTTTACCCCAGAAGTTTCAATAATAATAACAATAATTATTTTATGGAGTGGTTTTGACGAGCACCTCCTCAGTGATGGACCGCGTCAGAAAATCATAACTTCTTAATGGTGTCATCGCAATGGTTTTTAATGAGTGGAGAGAGCTTTGATTTGGGTTCTTACAGATGCGGATAGTACATGGCCCGCCGGCTGCACACGGCCTTGTTGGATGGATGTTTTAAATGTGCCACCACAGGTATACAACTTTGCCCAGCCAAGGGGCATCATAAGGGGCGCAGTTACTAAAATCAGTGTTTGAGGGTGTACTGCCACCTCTAACATGGGGTGTGCGCCACTCTTCTGTCAGATGAGTGCATGATAAATGTGGCGCACGTTCCGACTGCGTACTGGAACGCCATTTTGATGACGAAATTTGTGTTGCATGAAGAATAGTGCTTATACGGTGCCCACGTGGGACTCAAAAGGCTCATACTGTGCCCAAGTGGACCTATATAGGCTCATTTCTGCCAAAATCTGGGAGGGGGGTTTCCTTACTGCGCCATATTATAAGTGTCTGCATACAAATTGGGGGCTTTCGAGACACTCACAAAAGTTTTTTTTATCGGATGCAAATTTCGGGCGATGATGGGATTCCTGCACCTTTTCTCAAGCTTCTAGTTTTACAAGACAATTTTTGGTGCAATTTTTGCCGCAAGTAAAGCTCATTATGGAGGTCTATTCACCTTCATGACTGGGGTTGCAGATTTTTGGTCATGGGCCACAATTCTAACAGCCCCACTGAAAACTGTTAGCAAGATTTGTGCGCACAAAAGGAACCTGTGCCATAGGGTAGTAAATAGGTTATATAGTGAGTAGTGATGGGTATATAGTGTATAGTGATGGGAATATAGTGAGTGTGATGGATTATCGGGGACATTTAGTTACCAGTCATGATGCTTCCCCATTGGGCATCCGGGTATAATACCTGTGCCGCGAACACTAGATCGTTTGCCGATATCCTGCATGGTCGCTTCCCTGCTCAGGTCGGCCGGAGTTTAACCTTATTCCCGGTTGCATTGTAAGTGCGTTGTCTTGCGACACAAAACTGAATGTCTAAAGCCATCGCTCAGTCGAAATCAGTAGGATAACCCGTGGCCACACCCCCCAATTTGTTGCATGAAAGCCTGTCACCGCCTGGGCCAAAATCCGATAGGTGCGACACAATCCTGCCTAAATCCCTGATCCACGCGGCCAAATCAGAAATGTCAGGAGTTCAACGGAAAATGCGATTTGGGGACCTGTGTTTAAAAAGCCACATAGTGTATAGTGATGGTAATATCACGTGGTATTATGGAGTAGTGATGTATAAGGTAGTAACAATGTGTATAATAGTGTGTAGCAATGTGTATACAGTGTTTGTAACGATGGGTTATATAGTGCATGTTAGGCGATTGTGTATATAGTCTTAGCGATGGGTTATATAGTGTGATAGCGATGGGTCTGTAGAGATATCGCTGTGACCAGATCCCCTTGTGACTCTGTGCGTAATAAGGACATTCTCCGGCGTGTTGTCCATTACAATAAACAACCTCCCCAAAGTCTGATCCATTAGAGGAGGGCAATGGAAAGTCGTCTTCCCCTCAGCCAATCAATTACAAGTGAGGGGAGGACAGCTCAAGGTGAGGTGAAGTGACGCCACACAACTCTCATCCATTAGTGGGGGGTGGTGGAGGGGGTCATAGTCAGCGGAAGCCCTCATTAGATTAGGAAGGCCTTGGGGCCATTAGGGCGATTTCGTCTTCCGACCAGATACTGATTGTTGGAAAGTTTTTTGTCAGTTTCCCAGGTTTTATGCTCCACCATATGGCTCGCCTTCGGGCATCGATCCCCATTTATTACGGCATATTCATAGCAAGTGTCACCCAACACATGCCAGAGGGGCACTTAGGTGGTATATGGATGGACCCATTAGGATCCTATGTCCACATACAGATTATGTGTTTTATACCTTTTGTATGCTTTATCACATTACCCTATACCCTGGACATCATCTGCTCCCATAAAATGTACATCATCACCTATATCACTGTACTCAGTCACCTCTATCACCTTCCGCCTCCTCTATCACCTGTAATCATCACATCATCACATGTACATCATGCTCCATAACGTTACATCCATTCACCTCTATCACCTGTACATCATGCTCCATCAACTGTACATCATCACCTCTATCACCTGTACATCATCACCTCTATCACCTGTATATCATCACCTATATCACCTGTACATCATGCTCCATCATCTGTACATCACCTCTGTCACCTGTACATCATCACCTCTGTCACCTGTACATCATCACCTCTATCACCTGTACATCATGCTCCATCACCTGTACATCATCACTCATGTACCTGTGAAGTCATCACCTCTAGTACCTGCTGTACAATCCATCCACCTCTATCACCTATACATATACTTATCAACTCCATGACCTGATACATCATTTAGATTCTCGAATAAATAATGCCTCCATCATAAGAACCACCTTACACAAACCACTCAATCATACAAGTACCTGTACACCACACCCATCACTTCATGTACCTGTACACCCACACTCCCATCACTTCAAGTTGTACCTGTACACCACCCAATCCATCCTTCTAGTACCTGTACACCACACCCATCACTTCTACGTACCTGTACACCAACTCCATCACTTCACGTACTGTACACCACCCCTCCATCACTTCCACGTATGTACACCACACTCCATCACTTCACATACCTGTACATCACACTCCACAAGTCCACGTACCTGGGCACCACCTCAGCAATTCCACAGCTGTACACCACCACTCCATCTTCCACATACTGTACATCACATCCATCACTTCTCGGACCTGGTACACACCAACTCCATCCACTTCTAGTACCTGTACACCAACTCCATCACTTTCCACGTACGGTACACCACACTCCTCACTTCCACGTAACTGTACACACACATCCACCACTTCAACTATATGTACACCAAACTCCATCACTCCACAATACCTTACACAACACTTCATCACTTCCACGTTACCTGTGCAAAACACGACATCACTGCCAGTACCTGTACACCACACTCCTCACTTCACTATCTGTTACAACAAACTCATCACTCACATACTGTACACCACACTCCATCACTTCCACGTACAGGTTGCAACCACCTCCCAATTCCACGTACGGTACACCACACTCCATCACTTCCACGTACCTGGACACACACATTCCATCACTTCCACTTATGTACACCACACTACATCACTTCCAATACCGTACACCACACTCAATCACTTCCAACGTACTGTACACCACACTCCATCAACTTCACGTACCTGTACACCCACACTCATCACTTATACGTACTGTAATCACACTCCATACTTCCACGTACCTGACACACCCACACTCCATCATCCACGTACCTCCCCACTGTGACACCACACTCCATCCACGCCACTATATGTACACCCACTCATCACTTCCAATCTGTACACAACACTCCATCACTTCCACCCTGTACACACACTCCATCATTCACATACTGTACATTCACACTCCATCACTTCAGTCGTACCTGTTACCAACACACTCCATACAGTCCACGTACCGGTACATCAAAATCCACATTCCACTATTGTACACACACTCATCATTACACGTTACCTGTACATCATGGAGTGTGGTGTACAGATAGTGGAAGTGATGGAGTGTGGTGTACAGGTACGTGGAAGTGATGGAGTGTGGTGCACAGGTACGTGGAAGTGATGGAGTGTGGTGTACAGGTACGTGGAAGTGATGGAGTGTGATGTACAGGTACGTAGAAGTGATGGAGTGTGGTGTACAGGTACGTAGAAGTGATGGAGTGTGATGTACAGGTATGTGGAAAGATGGAGTGTGGTGTACAGATAGTGGAAGTGATGGAGGGTGGTGCACAGGTACGTGGAAGTGATGGAGTGTGATGTACAGGTATGTGGAAGTGATGGAGTGTGGTGTACAGTACGTGGAAGTGATGGAGTGTGGTGTACAGTACGTGGAAGTGATGGAGTGTGGTGTACAGGTACGTAGAAGTGATGGAGTGTGGTGTACAGGTACGTAGAAGTGATGGAGTGTG
>WNYA01000171.1:78924-161472 GCA_019512145.1 Engystomops pustulosus | reverse complement strand
TGATGATGTACAGGTACTAGGGGTAATGGTGATAAGCATACAAAAAAGTATAAAAAAAATAATCTGATATGTGACATAGGATCCTATGGGGCCATCATATACCACTAAGTGCCCCTCTGGCATGTAGTTGGGTGACACTTTGCTATGATATTGCCGTAATAGATGGGGATCGATGCCCGAAGGCTGGAGCCATGATGGCTGGAGCATGAAAACATGGAAAACTGACAAAAAACTTTCCAACAATCAGTTCTGTCTGGAAGACATAAATCGCCATATGGCCCCAAGGCCTTCCTAATCTAATGAGGGCTCCGGCTGACTAATGACCCCATCCCACAACCCCCCACTAATGGATGAGAGTGTGTGGCGTCACTTCACCTCACCTTGAGCTGTCTCCATCACTTGTATTGATGGGATGAGGGAAGGACGACTTTCCATTGACCCTCCTCTAATGGATCAGGACTTTGGGGAGGTTAGTTTATGTAATGGACAACACGCCGGAGATGTCTTATTGACCACAGAGTCACAAGGGGATCTGGTCACAGCGATATCTCTACATACCCATCGCTACACACTATATACCCATCGCTACAGACTATATACACATCGCTACACACTATATACACATTGCTACACACTATATACACATTGTTACTAACTATATACATCACTACTCACTATATACCACTGTATATTACCATCACTATACACTATGGGGCTTATTTACTACAGGTCCCCAAATCGCATTTTCGTTGAACTTCCTGACATTTTCTGGATTTGTGCCGCTGTGACAGGGATTTAGCAGGGGATTGTGTCGCACATGATCGGATTTTGGCACAGTGGTAACGGCTTTCATGCAACAGAAATTGGGGTGTGTGGCCGCGGGTGATCCTACTGATTCGGACTGAGCGAGGGATTTAACATTCAGTTTGTGTCGCAAGACAATGCACTTACATGCACCGGGAAGAGGAAGGTGAACTCCGGGGACCTGAGCAGGGAAGCGACACATGCAGGATATCGGGCAAACGATCTTAGTGATTCGCGGCACAGGGCATTATACACGGACAATGCACTTTTGGGGAACGCATCAGGACGGGTAACTAAATGTGCCCCTATATATCCATCACTACTCACTATATTCCCATCACTATACACTATATACCCATCACTACTCACTATATACCTATTACTACACACTATGGCACAGGTTCCGTGTTTGTGGCGCACGAATCGTGCTAACATTTTCAGTGGGATGTTAGGTTGTGGCCCATGACCAAAAATCATGCAACCCAGTCATGAAGGTGAACTCCATAAATGAGCTTTAGCTTGCGGCAAAAATTGCACCAAAAATTGTCTTGTAAAACTAGAAGCTGAGAAAATGTGCTGGAATCCCAAGCATCGCCCGAAATTTGCATCCGATAAAAAAAACTTTTGTGAGTGTCGGAAAAGCCCCAATATTGTATTGCAGACACTTTATTAATATGGCGCAGTAGGGGCAGTAAGGAAACCCCCCACTCCGTTGTTTGGCAGAAATGAGCCTATATAGGTCCACTTGGGCACAGTATGAGCCTTCAGAGTCCCACGTGGGTACCGTATAAGCACTATTCTTCATGCAACACAAATTTCCTCATAAAAATGGCGTTCCTGTACACAGTCGGAATGTGCGCCACGTTTATCATGCAAAGTCTGACAGTAGAGTTTTGCACACCCCATGTTAGAGGTACAGACTGCACTGTTTTTAGTTACTGCACCCCTTATGATGCCCCTTTGCTGGGCAGTTGTATACCTGTGGTGGCACAGTACAACATCCATCAAAACAAGGCGTGGGCAGCCGGCGTCACGTACTATCCGCATCTGTAAAGACCCAAATCAAAGCTCTCTCCACTTCATTAAAAACACATTGCGATGACACCATTAAGAAGTTATGATTTCTGAGCGCGGCCACTCACTGATGGAGGCTCGTAAAAACCACTCCATAAATAATTTATTGTTATTATTATTGAAAATTCTGGGGTAAACTTCACACATCTCTACATCTCGGATGATTGAGCGGCGTAGTAAACAGCCATCTGCTCTATGAAGCTACTCCAGAAGAGGGGGGGGGGGGACAAAAAATGTTTTTAACAAAAATTGCAAACTGCGGTAGTGGCGCACGAGGGGTTAATCCTGGGGTTCTGTATGAGTCGGATCGGGGGAGGTGATAGATGACAATGTAGATTCTGGCTTGGGACAGACCAGATGGTACAAGAAGAAAAAAAAAATCAGACCACAAAAAAAATTAATAATTAACAGAAAAACATTTCCAGATTTCCTCCAAGGAACAAGGAGTGAATTTTGAATTGGTCTTAAGTGCTCTCCAAACCGCGCTGTCTACGAGATTCTTCGGCCGCTCTTCCCAGAACGGGCCATTTTGCTTTGCTTTATACTTTTTTGTAAACTTTTTTTTCACATATTTTACTAATAATAATATTCGGATCTATTGTCTTTGTATCTCGCAGTAATAAGAGGCAGAGCCATGTGATGGGAAGAGGAAAGGGGCGGACGGGAAGCAAAAACAATGGAGGCCTCTTTTATCAGGGCTGTCCTTGTTACCCTCAGCAACCAATCAGAGCACAGCTTGCATTTTTTCTAAGCAGTTTACATAATTAAAGCTAAGCTCTGATTGGTTGCAAAGGGAACTTAAGGTTTAAGCCATGGGGCCCTAATTATAGTAATTCATTATTTTGTTAAATTTTTATAGAAAGGATGGAAGATCCTTTAATATAAATATCTTATACTACAGTAAAATTTAGGCTGATGTTGGGTTATTTCTCAATAGTCCAGGATTTCTACATGACGCGGCCATGTTTTCTGACTCCTCACATTGTTTGGTGCTGCGGCTGTGAGTGTTATGGGGGCAATGTAGATGTCACTATCATGGGGCAATGTATTACTGTTTTGGTTTTGGGGCATTGTATCTGCCTTTGTTATGGGGTCCCTGTGGCTGTCAGTATTATGGGGTCCCTTGGCTGTCAGTGTTGGGGTCCTTGGCTGTCAGTTGTTATGGGGTGGCTGTGCTGTCAGTGTATGGGGTCCCTGTGGCTGTCAGTGTTAGGTGGGGTCCCTGTGGCTGTCAGTGTTATGGGTCCCTGTGGCTGTCAGTGTATGGGGTCCTGTAGCGTCAGTGTTATGGGTCTGTGGCTGTCAATGTTATGGGGCACTGTGGTTTGTCTAAGTTATGGGGGAATTGTACCTGTATTGTTATGGGGGCACTGCAGTTGTCACTGTCACGGGGCAATGTTATTGTTATGGGGGCACTGTAGCTGTCAGTATTATGGGGTCCCTGTAGCTGTCATGTTATATGGGGTCCCTGTAGCTGTCAGTATTATGGGGTCCCTGTCAGCTGTCATGTTATGGGGTCCCTATAGCTAGTCAGTATTGATGGGGTCCCTGTAGCTGTCAGTATATGGGGTCCCTGTGGCTGTCATGTTATGGGGACACTGTAGCTGTCAGTATTATGGGGTCCCTGTAGCTGTCAGTGTATGGGGTCTCGTGCTGTCAGTGTTATGGGTCTCTGTGGCTGTCAGTATTATGGGGTCCCTGTAGCTGTCAGTGTTATGGGGTGTCTGTGGCTGTCAGTATTATGGGGTCCCTGTAGCTGTCAGTGTTATGGGGTGTCTGTGGCTGTCAGTATTATGGGGTCCCTGTGGCTGTCAGTGTTATGGGTCCCTGTGGCTGTCATGTTTGGGGTCTCTGTATACTGTCAGTATTATGGGGTCTCTGTAGCTGTCATTTTTATGGGGTCTCTGTACTGTCAGTGTTATGGGGTCCCTGTGGCGGTCAGTGTTATGGGGTCCCTGTGGCTGTCAGTGTTATGAGGGGTCCTGTAGCTGTCAGTGTATGGGTCCCTGTGGCTGTCAGTGTTTAGGGGGGTCTCTGTAGCTGTCAGTGTTATGGGTCCCTGTAGCTGTCAGTGTTATGGGGTCCCTGTGACTGTCAGTGTTATGGGGTCTCTGTAGCTGTCATGTTATGGGGTCTCTGTACTGTCAGTATTAGGGGTCCCTGTGGCTGTCAGTGTTATGGGGGCACTGTAGCTGTCAGTGTTATGGGGTTCCCTGTGGCGGTCAGTGTTATGGGGCACTGTAGCTTCAGTGTTATGGGGTCCCGTGGCTGTCAGTTATGGGGTCCCTGTGCTGTCAGTGTTATGGGGTCCCTTAGCTTCAGTGTTATGGGGTCCCTGTGGCTGTCAGTGTTATGGGGTCCCTTGTAGCTGTTAGTGGTTAGGGGGTCCCTGTGGCTGTCAGTGTTATGGGGTCCCTGTAGCTGTCAGTGTTAGGGGGTCCCTTGGCTGTCATGTGTTATGGGGTCCCTGTGGCTGTCAGTGTTATGGGGACACTGTAGCTGTCAGTGTTATGGGTCCCGTGGCTGTTAGTATTGGGTCCCTGTGGCTGTCATGTTATGGGTCTCTCTGGCTGTCAGTGTCTGGGTCCCTGTAGCGGTCAGTTTTGGTCAGTGTGTATGATGGGGTCCCTGTAGCTGTCATGATTATGGGGGCACTGTACTGTCAGTATTTTTTGGATATTGTGGCCAGTATTATTATGGGTCACTGATTAATGATGCCAGTAGGGTATACTATGAAGTGAAGTGTATGGCTGCAGTGCGGTGCTGCTGCGGATAATCCTCTGTAATTACACGTCGGATGCTCTGGAAATAAGTTCTATTACAGAGAGAAAGGTTAATATCCTGTCGGGGGATCGGTCCAAGCTTGTTGTACACTGCTACAAGTGATCACTGCTGTGCAGAACAAGGCCGGCTCTGCGGTTATGTCACAGGAGGATGCTGGGGATGCAGCAGGAACACATCCAGGTCTGGGAACTTACCCACCCAACCCCACAGTCTAACCTGATCGGGATTTCCCTATAAATCCTTATTTGTCTGACAATTATGGCCTCATTTATCAGCTAGGCCACGGCAGAGTTACTTTTATGGCTTTGGTATTGTCCTTGGACTTCCTGCTGGGGTAGAGGGAGAGATCTGCCCACTCTGTACTATGGATACAGAAAACCTCATTTTACATGAACTCAGATCAGATACTGAGTCCATGCGTCCTAATAGGGCCCCACGAGGTGAGAGGCTGGAGGCCTCCCCCAAGGGACATCAACAGATCTATTAGTTCTGACTGAAGGCCTAAGCCTCAGTGACAACAAATCTCCTCAGTCCAGACACGATTAATCCATAACCGAGCGCTCCATCTGTATTGTGAGGATTATGCGCTGTAATAACCAGGGACATGTCATTATTGATGTTCAGCTGGTTACCGCACAGATTATCTGCCATCGATCAATATGGCGGCCGCCGAGTCCGAGATCTATCAGATAAGACACAGGGAAATATCTATGAAATGTCTCATCAAGCAGAAAACGTAATGATGGAAACCTAAAGAGCGTTAGGTGACAGAGATAGATAGATGGTTATCTGTGTCAGTCTTCACTGCAGGGTTGGCATTCTACTCATGTATCAGGAGGCTCAGGATGATCAGTGTGACAGGTCGGGCTCTAGCAGGGGAGTGTTTGCAGTGTGATGAAGCGTATTGATGGCGTGTAATAGAAGTGTACACAGCGAGGAAATAATTGGTGGGATTACGGCGTATAAATGCCAGGCGACGTTCTCACCGCGGCCCCGTTATTACGGTCACATAATTACATTCTCTTGTTGTATGTAAATTGTATGAATTCCGGCGCGGTTACGGTTCAGGGGTGGCATGCACATTACGCGGTAGTGACCCGGCTCTGCCATCACTGCCACAGCTTTAGGAACCGCGGAGCAGGAAGCAAATTAAATGTCACCAAATAAATTGATTGTGAATCAGGCGAAAACATGAAGGAGGGCGGAAGGAAAGAACGAGAGAAATTAGAAGTTACATGTCACTGACCACTGGTCACAGAGAACTTCTACTGATCTATCTAATGATCTATCTTCTATCTATCTATCTATCTATCTATCTATCTCATATCTATCTATCTATCTATCTACCTATCTATTTATCTGTCTGTATATCTATCTATCTATCTATTTATTTATTATCTATCTCCTATCTATCTATCTATCTATCTATCTCCCATCTATCATCTACTATCTACTACTATCTCCATCTATCTATCTATCTCTAGCTACTATCTCCTATCTATCTATCTATCTATCTATCTATCCTATCTATCTATCATCCTATCTATCTATCTATCCTCTATCTCATGTCTATCTATCTATCTATCTATCTATCTATCTATTTATCTGTCTGTATATCTATCTACCTATCTATTTATTATCTATCTATCTGCCTATCTATCTTTCTATCTATCTATCTATCTCATATCTTCTATCTATCTATCTATCTATCTATTAAAGCAAAGCAGCAGCACTCCGTGATGAATTAAAGCTGGGTGATCTTTATTTCAAGGTGCAACGTTTCGGTGTGTCCACCTTTTTTCAAGCATACGCTCTGCTTGAAAAAGGTGGACACACCGAAACGTGCCCCTTGAAATAAAGATCACCCAGCTTTAATTCATCACCGGAGTTCTGCTGCTTGTGCTTTATATATCCAGAATCCTTTGCCACGATTGCGGATCTTGCAACCCGGCTACAAGGTTGTGCTGCTTGAATCTCCTTCCTATCTATCTATCTATCTACTATCTATCTATCTATCATCTATCTTCTATCTATCTCCTATCAATCTCCTATCTATCTATCTATCTATCTATCTATCTATCTCCTATCTACTATCTATCTATCTATCTATCTACTATCTATCTCCTATCTATCTATCTATCTATCTATCTATCTATCTATCTATCTATCTATCTCCCTATCTATCTATCTATCTATCTATCTATCATCTATCTACTATCTTCATATCTATCTATATATCTATCTATCTCTCATCTATCTATCTATCTATCTATCTATATATCTATCTATCTCCTATCTATCTATCATATCTATCTATCTATCTATCTATCTAATCTATCTATCTCCTATCTATCTATCTCATCTCTATTATCTATATCCTATCTATCTATCTATCTATCTATCTATCCTATCTATCTTCTATCTATCTACTATCTCCTATCTATCTATCTATCTATCTATCTATCTCCTATCTATCTATATCCTTCTATCTATCTATCTATCTAATACCTATCTATCTATCTATCTATCTATCTATCTATTCCCTATCTATCTATCTATCTATCTATCTCCTATCATCATATCTATCTATCTACTCTATCTACTATCTATCTATCTCCTATTCTATCTATATCCTATCTATCTCTCTATCTATCTATCTATATCCTATCTATCTATCTATCTATCTATCTATCTATCTATCTCCTATCTATCTATCTATCTATCTATCTATCTCCTGCATCTATCTTGATCTATCTATTCGCCTATCTATCTATCGATCTATCTCATCTATCATACTATCTATCTCTACTATCTATCTATCTCATATATCTAATCTATCCCTATCCTATCTTCTATCGATCTCCTATCTATCTATCTATCTATCTCTCTATCTATCTCAATATCTAACTCCTATCTAATATCTATATATCAATTCCATCTATCTATCTATCTATCTATCATCTACTACTCTCCTATCTATCTATCTATCTATCTCTATCTATCTATATCCTATCTATCTATCTATATCCCGTCCTATTCTATCCTAATCTATATCTCATCTATCTATCTATCTACTCCTATCTATCTATCTATCTCCTATCTATCTATAATCCTATCTCCGTATCATATCTATCTATCATCTATCTATCTATCTCTACTATCTATCTTCTACTCTATCTATCTATCTATCTACTCCTATCTATCTGTCTATCTACCGTATCTATCATCTCCTATCTACCTATCTATCTCCTCTCTCTCATCACTATCTATCTATCTATCTCATCTCCTATCTATCTATCTATCTATCTATCTATCTCTATCTATCTATCTATCTATCGCATATCTATCTATCTATCTCCTATCTATCTATCTATCTCCTATCTATCTATCTATCTATCTATCTCCTATCTATCTATCTCATATCTATCTATCTATCTATCTATCTCATATCTATCTATCTATCTATCTCATATCTATCTATCTATCTATCTATCTCATATCTATCCTATATGTCCTTCTATATGCATTACATCCATCCCAATTTATCAATCTAGATAATAGATTTGCACATTCAGCAAGATGAATGACAGACGTATAGATATGATACGATGACCTGGTTATATTCGCGTAGAACGTGTGAATGTCACATAGAAATTTCGGAGCAATGTTTCTGTCCCCCCTCCTGTAGATTAGTAGCTGCTCTTCTGATGAACAGCGGCCTCATGTCTTCAGGACCATGGACAGCGGCTCTGAGACCAGGCGCATGGTGCGGGGATAACAGTCACATCTACAGCTGGGGCAATGTATCACATGGTCTCACACTATAGCTCTGTACTAGTTGTCACTCAGCTTTTCCTAGTTCCCGCACAGCAAACCAGCTTGACTACTGTCTACCGCCTGTCTATCAGATACAGCAGTGCTGAGCTTGTCAGATGCCATGGTCCTAGGGTGTGTGATGTAGCAGGGCCAGTGTCTCAGATACAGCAGAGCTGAGTTTGTCAGATGCCATGGTCCTAGGGTGTGTGATGTAGGCAGAGCCAGTGTGTCAGATATAGCAAAGCTGAGTTTGTCAGATGCCCATGGTCCTAGGGTGTGTGATGTGTAGAGCCGTGTGTCAGATATAGCAGAGCTGAGTTTGTCAGATGCCATGGTCCTAGGGCAGGTGTCCAGGAACCTTTTTGGCTGAGAGAGCCATGAACACCACAATTTTTAAATGTAATACTGCGAGAGCCGTACAATATGCACATGCATCCCAGTAGATAGGTACCCACGGCACATGTCTCTCGTAGATGTTTGTCCACAGACACTGCACCCAAAATAGGCAGCTAGCCCACACATGCCCCCAGTAATTGGTAGTCACACACAGCTCCCCAGTAGATAGTATCCACCACAGTGCTTCTCCGCAATAGATAGGTATCCACAGAACATGCCCAAGGTAGAAAGGTGTCATAGTGCACATGCCCCAGTAGATAGGTAGCCAGAGCAATACTCCCCAGTAGACAGGTAGCCCCATCAACATGCCCCCAGGCCCCTGTAGATAGGTATCACAGCACATAACTCCCATAGATGGGTAGCCACAGCACATACTGCCCCAGTAGATGGGTAGTCACACACTGCCTCCCAGTAGAGGGTAGCCACAGCACATGCTTCCCAGTCGATATCTGTGCCAGCACTACTTGCCCCCAGTAATGGGTGTCCAGCACAGCCTGCCTCCCAGTAGATTATTAGGCCAGCACCTAATTGCTCCCAGTAGATAGGTAGCTCCAGCAACGCCCCTTAGATAGGTAGTCACAAGCAAAAAAAAAAGGGGGAATACTCACCTCCTGCTTTCCCCATCAGCATCTTCTCATAACTCCACGCTCTTCTCTATGACCCAGACGCCACTGCCATTTTTGCTTAGGCAATGGCCCCTGGTTCATAGAGAGAGAGGATGCGGCTCTACTCTATGACACAGTGCTGTCACTAAGCAAGGTGCGGCAATGGCACCCTTGGTCACTGAAAGGACCATGGAGTGGTAACATCCCTGCCTGCATCCATAGATCACACTGTGGTGTCTTAGATGTACACACTGCCAATCGCTATTTAACAAGGTTGTCTGAGAGCCAGATGCAGCCATCAAAAGAGCCACATATGGCTCCCGAGCCATAGTTCCCTACCCCTGTCCTAGGGTGTGTGATGTAGTAGAGCCAGTGTGTCAGATATAGCAGAGCTGAGTTTGTCAATGCCATGGTCCTTGGGTGGTGTGTGTAGCAGGGCCAGTGTCTCAGATACAGCAGAGCTGAGTTTGGTCAGATGCCATGGTCCTAGGGTGTGTGATTGTAGCAGTGCCAGTGTCTCAGATGCGCAAAGCTGATTTTGTCAGATCCATGGTCTAGGGTGTTGATGTAGCAGAGCATGTCTCAGAGTCTTCTGACAAAGCGAGTTTGTCATGATGTGTTGTCTTGTTGTTTGTTTACATGGGACTGCATCATTTCCAGGAGTGGGACATATTCAGCTCTGCTACATAAGGATACAGTAGTGAGCGGCACTGTACCCGCAAAGCTCTTCATTATCCCAGTATTTTGTAACTGACTCATGCACCCAATTATTCTTTTAATCCCTACCCCTAGCAGAATGGTGTCGCCTGCTCCTTTATTTCCACCATCTTTCTCCAAGATTCTCGGAATTAATTATATAACATGCGGAATAAAGAATCGGAGACGGAGGCGTAGGAAGGCAGGCTCTTCTGGACGCAGAGACGCACAGGCGGACTCAGCTCAATGTCTTCACAGATAGCTTCATGTAGTGAAATTGGTCAGATGCCACAGATCCATCACCGCTTTTCCAGACATCCTGAATGGGATTCGTCCTAAAGATGGCAGATGGTGGTTTGTTCCCCAGAACAAGACACTTCTCACTTTAAGATATATGCATGTCAATCACTCCATCGGCGCTCCTAGGGTTTGAATCATCAATTAGATCTGAAGAAGGTATCACCCAGCTTTCCTCTTTGATTTTGAAAGTAACATGGAATTTGGGAATCGTCTGCAAGTTCCACCTATTATATCTATATCTGTTAAAAGAGTTGAATAAAGCCATTGACCAACATTCACGATCTCCATCAGATCACCCAGCTTCTTTTCTTCCCCGCACTGTCTGTATGTGTAACCTCTCTCCTATGCAACTCTATCTGCCGTGTGCCATTCAGAACATGATCAAGAGAGAGAACTCTGCAGGTTGGCATGTATCACCTCTTATCAGAACCATTTAGGGCATGAAAAGTTGGGTGATCATTGGCTTGACATGAGAGGCAACACACTCATTAGAAATATTTAAAATTCACAACATTTTATTTATTATATACCTTTCAGAATGCTTTGAAAGTTGTTAAGTTATGTTAGCATCTCTTTACAGTTGCACTTGGTGTTAACATCCAGCTTTTCCAAATCCTTGAATACTAAAATTGTCCCAGTGGAGCCTACATCACCGGCATGTAGCCTACAAATGCAGATGAGCCATTCAGAAGCATTAGAGTCGTCATGGGGTCTTCAGTAGTATAGAAAAGCTGGGTGAATGTCATGTATGGTTATATAAACGGAACAATTTTAGTTACTAAATACATATCTCTTTATCAATCTCCTTTGGGAAGCATTGTGTAAACATCTTGTTGGAATGCACTACACCTCTAAAAGTTTATCAGGACGCATGAAAAGCTGGGTGACATCTGCATACATCGAATGCTAACATGTTCAGTTACTGAGATGGGTTATGTCACTCACATACGAGCAGATTTTCTTTTTCCAGAATAGGAAAAACCAAGCCCTTGAGATTTGCATTTATGATGTCAACCCCAGCTTGTTCCTGAATCCTGAAAGGAGCAGTTTCCCTCATCAGTGACTCAGTTATAAAAGTCCATTGAGTACGGGAACAATGTGAATTAACACGATTAACAGCATTTCGCCTTCAGGAATTGGGAAAGCTTGGTACCCTGATAACTTTGTGGATTATTGTTCTGGTTAATTAAGCTATGTGATGACTGCTAGACTCTCTTAATTGTATTGTTGATGGCATTTGACTAAAGTGCAGTTACCATGAGCGCAGCCTTTCACAAGTGGGGCGCTACTTTTAGAAAAATAGTTGGTTTTTTTTTTTGAAGTTGTAACAATGCCTCATGCTTCAGCTAACATAATAAGATCATCATCTATATAATGTACGGTGGTAGGTGATGACTTCCTCTGCTCCCCTATCCGCTCTCTTCGTCTCCTCGACGCTAAAGTAATCTATGAGAGAACCTGCACTCGGTTGGAATTCAGGCTCTGGACAAATGAAAAGCGATTGATCATCAGATGGGCTTACCAATTGGCCGCCTCCTTAAACTTAATTATTAGGATTAAATGCTTCTTTTTTAAACTTCGCTTCAAAAAACCGCGGACTTTAATTAAATCTGTTGAACTTTTGCGCATCCCTTATATATAAACACCGCATTTTATACGTCAACCAAGACAAGGCAGAGATGGAACTTTATACTCTTCCCTTAGAATTGACGGAAGTGATCTGGACTGAGAATACAAACCCATAGTGTACAACATCGATATATTCTGTAGGACTGGACCGCAGATCTGCAATCTGTTACAATGTATCAGTGTTCCATGCGCTCCTGGGGGTGGAGAGATTTGTGCTACGATTATTTGTAACACAACTGCAGACTTTTGACTTCACTAGCTCCACTTCTTGATGGTGAACATGATCACCTCTCCATACACTGGACAGAGGGAACATGCTGCACTTCTGCTGGGTAGTGGCAGAAGACTACCAGCAGAGTGAACTATCTAATTGTCCCCCCTTTTCCGTAGTAAATTTCATTTTCTTTTATGTACATTGGTTCTCCTGCAGTGTCCTGACGTAAAGGAGACTTGCTTTGTAGGTTGTCATAATTTGGGACTTTAACTCTTGCTGAAGGTAGGGGGCAGAAAGGGGCTGTCAGACAGAACAGGGATTCGTAACTGATCGAGAGGTAAAGCCCAGTCTTCCATGCCAAAATAACTTTCTTACTGTTTTGATTGATTGGCACATATGACATGTTGTCAATATTATGCTGGGGTTGTCTCCCTAGCGGTAGGGTGGCAGAGAAGAGCTGCAAAACAGGGCAGGATAGGAATGCACACACTGAGAGCCACAGGAATATACCTGTCAACCCACTTCCCTGGTCCTGTGCCATGTGTTGATTATTGAGCGTTAGCAAATGACTGTTTTTTAAGAATTATCTGGATGTTTCCTTGCGTGATAGGGTCACGAAAGATCTGCCAGAATTGTCCACGCTGAGATCCCATGTGTGCAGCCCTAGTTATTGATATGCTTTGTTTTTGAAAGCTACTTCCACCCTATGACTGGACTTGCTGCGGTGGTAAAGGCAGAGAAGCAACAATTTAAAGCATCCCGACAGCACATAAAGATTTTCAGCCAGTTATCATTCCATCCACCAAAAACAGCATTTGCTGATTTTGTTATATTATGCTGAAGCTACCGTTTACCCTGATTATGCTGGATTTTTCGCTGTATAGAGGTAGTATTAGACAGCCGGATAGAGAGGGGATGAAAGCAGATACTTTCAACCACTGGAACAGCACCCAGTCAGTGCATACCTTCTCGTGCTGATATTGGAAGCTGAACCACCGCAATGCCTGATGATTTCCTGCTGGATCAGGGCAGAAAGAGCTGGACTGAAACTACCATATTGATAATACTGTTGAAAGAATCATAGAAATTTGATATATATACAAAGAAGAATTTCAATTTTTGGCCGTTCTTCCGATTTCCTCTGTCTGGATGTAGATAAGACGCTAGATTTCCCGCCGGACCCGCGCCGCGTCTTTCAGCCGCACCGGAGACGTCTTGAGCGTTTCCTTTTAGTGTTTTCCTAGGTCCGCCATCGACCGACGATAACTATTCTTTCTCTCCGGAGAAATTGCTGCGTCCTGTGATGTTTCTCAGACCCCTGAGATGTCAGACTTGATCAAATCATGTTCACCTCAGCGTAAGGGAACGTCCGGAATCGGGCTGGTCGCCATTATGGGGATGTGCAAGCGTTCCGCCAAAAACCCTCCGTAGAAGCTGCTGTAATATGGCCGGAGACGAGGGCCGTGAGGCGTCTTCTGATTTCAAACGTCTAATATCTGCTTCGGGTTATATCAATCGGGAAAGTTGGGTGACTACTAAATATGGTCACCATCTAATTCCACAGAGAGAGTAGACCCCAGCTTTCCCAGCCTAATGGCAAGTGTTTCCTACATATGACTATAATAGGGAGTCAGAAAAAAGTCATCAAAACGGACAGCAGAACTCTAGGAACTGGGTGGTCATTTCTCTTTCTTCATACCTGAGTGGTAATTGGTGAGAAATAATGTAAACTAGATTGATATTATATTATTATTCCACTTATGAGGTGGTAGGGACGACATTCACACTGTGGATCATACCATCACCAGTCCCCAAGGGGTTGATGAAATGAACCAATGGCCAAAAAGAGGTTCCTTTTAACTCTTGCCAGGGCCTCCCTCACATTACGTGGGTGAACAGCGATGAATGTGAGATGTTTCCCACAGTGGATGTAGAGATATCAGTCACTTAGGAGTGTGATGCGGCAAGCGTGGTGTAATACATGCCCGGCGGCAGCGCAGTATATTATGCTGACGCTTTCGTCTGTGCCCTGCCCCGACCTGGAGGCTCTTTTAACTGACTCATACGATTACTGCGCGCTTCAGCAGCAACGATTAGAACAGACAATGGTTATACCATGCTGGTACATATATCACTATTACAGTAGATCCCCGGTTATACGCGGCTGCACATATATCATTATAACAGGAGATCTCCAGGTTAATACCGGCTGTAACATATATCCTTATATACAGAGTCCCAGTTATACCAGCTGTACATATAGTCACTATATACGAGAATCCCCAGGTTATAACCGGCTGTACATCTATACACTTATATACAGAGATCCCGGTTTATACAGCTGTAACATATACATTATATACAGGAGATCCCCAGGTTATAACCAGCTGTGACATATATCACTATAATACAGGAGATCCCACCCAGGTTATACCAGCTGTCTATATCATTATATAGGAGTCCCCAGGTTATACCAGCTGTACTATATCATTATATACAAGGAGATACCCAGTATCACCGCTGTGCATACAGATCATTATATACAGTAGATCCCCCAGGTTATACCGGCTGTACATATTAGCATTAATACAGGAGATCTCCAGGTTATACGCGGTACATATATCAGCTTATACGGAGATCCCCAGTTATACTCAGCTGTTATATATCACTATATACAGTGATATCCCCATGGTATCCGGCTGTACATATACATTATATACAGGAGATCCCCAGTTATTCCGGCCTGTCCATATACATTATATACAGGAATCCCCAGGTTATACACGCTCTCATATTCATTATTACGAGAATCCCCAGGTTCTCCAGCTGTACGATATATCATTATAATACAGCGATATCCCCAGGTTATACCGGCTGTACATATATCATTATATACAGGAGACCCCCAGGTTAATACCGTCTGTACATATATCACTATATACAGGAGATTCCCCATGTTTCCAGCTGTACATATATCTTAGATACAGGATCCCCAGGTTTCTACCAGCTGTACATATATCACTATCTAATTACAGGAGATCCCCAGGTGTACAACACCAGCTTACTATTCATTTATAGCAGAGATCACAGGTTACCGGCTTGACATATATCAGTATAACAGGAGATTCCCGCCATATATCCCGGCTGTACATATACATTATATACAGGAGATCCCCAGATTATACCGGCTGTCATGATCATGTTCGACAGAGAGCCCCAGTTATACCGCGGTACATATATCATTATTAATACAGGAGATCCCCATTTATACCGTCTGTACATATAATCATTATAACAGGATATCCCCAGTTATACCGTTGTACTATATTATTATATACAGGAGATCCCAGGGTTATACCGGCTGTACATATATTACTATATACAGGAGACCCCAGTTATACCGCTGTACAATATATCATTATATACGGAGATCCCCCGATTATACCGCTGTACATTATCATTATATAAGAGATTCCCCAGGTTATACCTCTGTACATATATTACATATACAGGAGATCCCCCAGGTTATACCGGCTGTAACATATATCATTAATAAATGAGATCCCCAGTTTATACCGGCTTACATATCTTTTATATCAGTAGATCCCCATGTTACACCAGTGTACATATATCATTATATACAGGAGATCCCCAGGTTATACCGGCTGTACCATATATCTTTATAACAGGAGATCCCCCAGGTTTCACGCTGTACAAATATATGATCATTATATACGGAGATCCCCGGTTATACCGCTGTCATCTATCATTAGATACAGGAGATCCCAGTTATACCGCTGTACATAATCACTATATACAGGAGATCCCCAGGTTAACGGCTGTCATATATCATGGATATACAGGATATCCCAGGGTATACCCGGCTTTACATTACACGCATACCGGAGTATCCCCCAGTTATACCAGCTGTACATATAAATCCTATATACATGAGATCCCCAGTGAGACACTTGTACATGTATCACTATATACAGGAATACCCCAGGTTACACCACTGTACATATCTCATTATCTCAGGATCCCCAGGTCTAACCAGCTGTACTATCACTATATACAGGAGATCCCCAGGTTTACCGGCTGTACATATTCACTATATCCAATGAAAAAAGATCCCCAGTTTTATACCAGCGGACATATATCATATATCAAGGAGTCCAAGGTTTTACACCAGCTGTACTATCTCATTATACAGGAGATCCCCAGGTTTATACCAGCTGTAACATATAAATCATTATTACAGGAGATCCCCAGTTTATACGCTGTACATACTACATTATCTAACAGGAAATCCCCAGGTTACACCAGCTGTATCGTATTCATTATATACAGGAGATCCCAGATTATACCGGCTGTACCTAATCATTATATAAAGAATCCCTAGGTTATACCGGCTGTACATATATTATTATCTACTGAGATCCCCAGTTTACAAACACCAGCTGTACATATTATCATTATATACAGGAGATACCCCAGTGATACCGGCTGTAAATATATCATTATATCCAGGAATCCCAGGTTCTACCATCTGTACATATATCATTATATACAGGAGATCCCCAGGTATACTCGGGATCTGTACATATATCATTAATACCAGGAGATCCCAGGTTATACCGTCTGTACATATATAACTATAACAGGAGATCCCCAGTTTTACCGGCTGTACATCTATCATTTATTACAGGAGATCCCCAGGTTATACCGGCTGTACATAGCCACTATATAACTTGAGATCCCCAGGTTATACCACTTTACATATATCACTATATACAGGAAATCCCCAGGTTTATACCAGCTGTAGCAATATAATCACTATATACAGGAGATCCCCCGTTATAACCAGCTGTACATAATATCATTAGATACATTGAGATCCCCATGTTATACCACTTTGGGGGGTCATATATCACTAGATACAGGAGAATCCCCGTTATACCGGCTGACATATCCACTATATACAAGGAGCTCCCCAGGTTATAACCACTGTCATATATCATTATATACAGGATATCCCCCGGTACACCACTGTACATATATCATTATAACAGGAAATCCCCAGGTTACACCGCGTACATATATCATTATATTACAGGGAAAAAAAAAAAAAAAAAAAGATCCCAGATATTACCATAATCCGGCTTGTACATATATCATTATATACAGGAGTCCCCAGGTTATACCGGCTGTACATATATTATATATACAGGAGATCCCCAGGTTAAAACCAGCGGATCATATATCATGAAAGACAGGAGATCCCCAGGTTAACTACCGGCTGTACATATATCATTATAATACGGAGATCCCCAGTTATAACGAGCTGTCATATATCATTATATACAGAGATCCCCAGGTTATACCGGCTGTACATAGTCTTCTATACAGGAGTCCCCAGGTTTAACCCGTGTACATATTCATTATATACAGGGGATCCCTAAGTTATACCGGCTGTACATGTATCATTATATACAGGTATACCAGGGTATACCGGCTGTCCATAGATCATTATCACCAGGAGATCCCCATGTTATACCGCTGTACATATATCATTTAGACAGAGATCCCCAGGTTATACCGGCTTGTACATATATCATTATAATACAGGAGATCCCCAGTTTATACCAGCTGTACAGATAATCATTATATCAGAGATCCCCCCATTATACCGTGACATATATCTTATATACAGGAGACTCCCCAGGTTATAACCGTCTGTACATATATCACTATATACAGAATTCCCCCCCCAGGTTCTCCAGCTTGTATATATCACTATATACATGCAGATCCCCAGGTTATACCAGCTGTGCATATATCACTATATACCAGGAGATCCCCAGTTATACCAGCTTTACATATATCATTATTACAGGAGATCCCCAGGTTTACCGGCTGTACATATATCATTATCTACGAGATCCCCAGGTTTACCTGGCTGTACATATATCCTTCTATACAGGAGATCACCAGGTTATAACCGTGCTGAACATATATCATTACTACCTGAGATCCCCGGTTATACCAGCTGTACATATATCAGTTATATACAGGAGATCCCCAGGTTATACCAGCTGTACATATTCAGTATATACAGGAGTCCCATGTTTACCAGGCTGTCAGATATCATTATATACAGGAATTCCCAGGTTATACCGGCTGTACATATATCATTTATACAGGAGATCCGCAGGTTTATAACCGCTGTATATATCCATTAGATACAGAGATCCCCAGGTTATCCCAGCTGTATATATCATATACTACAGGAATCCCCAGGTTTATACCAGCTTGTACTAATCCATTAGTATACCAGGAGATCCCCAGTTACCCAGCTGTACATATAATCATTATTACCAGGAGGCCCCAGGTGATAACCAGCTGTACATAATCATTATATCGAGCTCCCCCAGGTTATACCGGCTGTCTATCGTCTTTATATACAGGAGATCCAAGGGTTATACCAGCTGTACATATATCATGATTACGAGATCCCCAGGTTATACCAGCTTACTATACTTATATAAGGAATCCCCAGGTTAACCTGCTGTACATCTATCATTATATACAGGGATTCCCAGGTTATAACCGGCTGTACCTCTATCATCATATACAGGAGATCCGCAGGTTTAAACCGGCTGTGACATATTAATCATTATATACAGGGATATCCCCAGGTTTACCCGCTGTACATATTGTATATACAGAGATCCCCGTTATACCAGCCCCCTGTAACAATATCATTAGATACAGAGATCCCCAGTGTTATACCAGCTGTAATATATCATTCTATACAGGAGATCCCCAGGTGTACACCACGCTGTACATATATCATTATTATATACAGGAGAATCCCCCATGGTTATACCATCCTGTACTATATCATTATATACAGGAGATCCCAGGTTATCCGGCTGTACTATATCATTATATACAGGAGATCCCCAGTTATAACCACTGTACTATATCATTATAATAACAGGAGATCCCCAGGTTATACCAGCTGTACATATCTCAGTATATACAAGGAATCCTCCCCAGGTTATACCAGCTGTACATATTCATTCTAGAGAGGAGAGCCCCATGTCTAAATACCGGCTTGTACAGATATCATTATACGGAGATCCCCAGGTTTACCAGCTGTACATATATCATTATTACAGGGAGGTCCCCCAGGTTACTACCGTGCTGTACATATATCATTATATACAAGATCCCCAGTTTACCAGCGTACATATATCATTGCTCCGGAGAATCCCCAGGGTGGGTTCTACTCAGCTGTAACACATATAATATTATATACAGGAAATCCCCAGTTATAACCGGCTGTACATTATCTTATCTCCAGGAGATTCCCCAGGTATACCGGCTGTACATATACAAAGGAGACCCCAGGTATTATACCGGCTTTAATATATCATTATAGACAGGAGATACCCAGGTTATACCAGCTGTACATATATCATTTATATAAGGAGAGTTCCCCCGGTTCTACCGGCTTACATATCTCATTATTACAGGAGAAATCCCCGTTCTACCAGCTGTACATATATCATTATATTACAGAATCCAGGTTATAATACCGCTGTATATATATCATTATATACAGGAGCTCCCCAGGTTATACCGGCTGTACATATATCATTATTACGGATATTCCCCAGTTATACGTGAGAGCGGCGGTACATATATCAATTAATATACGAGACCCCAGGTTAGAACCAGCTTGTACATATATAACTATATACCGGAGATCCCCAGGTTATACCTGATTTACATATATCCTTATATACAGAGATCCCCAGTTATACCGCTGTACATATATTAATTGTACAGGAGATCCCCATGTTTATACCGTCTGTATATATATCATATATACAAGGAGATCCCCCAGGTTATACCGGGCTGTACATATATCATTATATAATGAGTCCCCAGGTTATAACCACTGTACATATATCATTATTACGGATCCCCGATTATACCGCTGTACATTAGCATTATACCGGAATCCCCAGTTATACCGGCTGTACTACATCATTATATCAGGAGACCCCAGTTATACCAGCTGTACTATATCATTATATATAAGGAGATTCCCCCAGGTTATAACCGGCTGTACATAATCTTATATACAGGAGATCCCCCAGGTTATACCGTCTGTACATACATCATTATATACAGGATAAAAAAAACCCCCAACCAACCCCCAGAGTATACCAGCTGTACATATATAACTATACACTATTTGAAGCTTGTATATACAGATATTGTATAGGGGGTGCTGGTAAGCTTGGGTCATGTGGTCCGGTCCTGTTAACTGAATGACATCGATAATATATTCCTGTTTTCCGCCCAAGGACTTTTGGAAACTTCTGTCGTTATTACTCCTCTCCGATGTTTTTTCCTCATTCATCGCGGCCGGGAATTTGTCCCCTTAAAAAAACGGCTTTCCTGACTGGAGGCGCTGCAAGACGGATAAGTCCTGGATTTGGCTGCTTTTTGTAATACGGACAGGTCGAGATAAGACGAAAAAATCCATAGAAAGAAGAATGAGGTTATGTGAGGTGCGGGGTCGGCGTCCGGACCTCGGGGGGTCGGGTTCGGAATACGTGTGTATCAAACGCAGGCGCTGTCAGCGTGCGATTGTCAGACAGATAAGGGGTATGAGGGGGGGGGCGTAAGCCGTGCTCTCCTTCTTATTTTACAAACAATATAAGATGTTCCGGGAGTTTAAGTATTTTTTTCCGAACATCAAAGAGCCCATGTTGGGCATCCTTTCCCATCGCTTCCCTTCCGACACATCGTGAGTAGACAGATAAGAGTTACTCTATATCTGTCGAGATGTCGAGTGACAGTTATGTTTGTGGGCGGGCCAAAGTTTAAAGTTCTGATCTCCCAATCATGAGTTTTTCAATCCCTGGGATTGGGAAAGGACCAGAACGGTAACTTGGACACCAGCCAAAACAGGTTTCATACGGCACCTTCAAGAACACCCCCCGCCCAGGATTAGATTCTGTCTCTACAACTTCCAAATTGCCAACAAGGTCAAGTACTATGGACACCACCAGTAGTTTGTGACCCCATAACATGCTGTCCATGCAAATAGTTGGTGGCCACCATTAACTCCAACATCATCTACAGCTGGACCTTTGAGGCTACTGATGTGGCCTCCCAAGGAGCCAATGGCGCTAACTTGGACCTTTCAAACACGATATGGGTTGTCCTCTGGTAGTGCTTTTGGGCCTCCTAAGTTTCTTTTGCATCTGCCGTTTATACTTTAATTTGTCCTTCGCTAAATATTTTTGGCCTATTACTGTGTTTTACAAGGATCCTAGAGTCAGTCCCAATCGTCTTAGTTCTTGGCTAGATTGGTGTTGTCTTCTGGTTAGAATCTTTGGGGTTCCTAATGTGGTCCTTTGACCGATGTCATCTGGCCAAATCTCCGTTGGGTTGTCCTTAGCTAAATCCTTTGCCCTACTAATGTGCGCTACCGAGGATCCTATAGTCGTCCGAACCCATCTTGACCCCTCTTGACCAGATATGATGATTTCTCTTTGAGCTTTCTCGGCCTCTAACTCCTATGACCTATATCCATCTGACCTTAATCTTTACTTACGGTTGTCCTCAGCTACATCCTTTGGCCCTACGAATGTGCACTACCAGAGGATCCTATATCAGTCGGAACCCATCTTGACCTCTTTGAATATATAAGTGTGTCCTTTCTCCTCTCAGTTCTTGGACCTCCTTATGTGGTCCTATTTCTTACCTTGCTCTTTTTTCTCTTGACCTTAAGTGTGGTCCTCAGCCTAAATCTTTTGGCTCTATCTGTATACGACACAGAGGATCCAATAGTTAGTCCGAACCCATCTGACCTCTCGACCAGATATGATGACTTCTTCTGTTGGATCTTCTCTTCGAGCCTCCTAATCTGCCCTAGGACCTTATATCCTATCTGACCTATACTTTACTTTAGGTTGGTCTTCAGCTAAATCCTTTCCCTACTAATGGGCACTACCAAGATCCTATAGTCAAGTCGGAACCTCTTGACCTCGTTGATATATTGGTTTGTTTCTCTCAGTTTTTTGGGACCTCCTTATGTTCCCTATTTCTTATACCTGGCTCTTTCTTGCCTAAGGTGGTCCTCAGCTACTCTTTTGGCCCTATTCTGTAATACTACCAGAGGATCTATAGTCGGTCCTAACCCAATCTTGACCTCTTTTGACCAATATGATGACTTCCCTTCTGTTAGATCTCCTGGTGCCTCCTATCTTCCCCTATGACCTTATGACTATCGACCCTACCTTTAACTTTAAGTTGTCTTCAGCTGAAAAAATCTTTTAGACCTACAATAGTGCACTCCCATACTGGATCCTATAGTCAGAGTCGGCCCATCTTGTGACCTCTCTGACCAGATATGACTGACTTCTTTCTGTTAGATCTTCTGGGCCTCCTATCTGTCCTATGGACAATATTCTATCTGACCCTAACTTTACTTTAGGTTGTCTTCAGCTAATCTATGGCCTACTAATGTGTCCTACTAAAGGATCCTATCTCCAGTCGTTTGTTGTCGCTGAACTATAAATGGGTTGACTTCTACTAGATCTTTGGGCCATCCTAAAACCCTGCTACACTGCACTATGACCTTTGCTCTCTACTCGTGACCTCTTAATACCAACATGCCCATGACAGTTTCTTGGTCTGAAATGCGTAGGGAGTCTGAAACCCAGCCCTAAAGTTGGGTCAAGCTGTTCAGGGGCGGCCTATATATCCGCTTGTGGGTGGGACTACCTACACCTTCTTTGATGAAAGTTGTTTGGGATGATTTTTAATCCTTACTTGTACTTCTCGTTTTCCCTGCTAATCCTAAATTGGGTTCAAGCCGATCACGTTTTAATTCCAGAGCTGATATTCTGTTACAATTTGCTATAATACGGCCCTTGTTCTGCTACTTGGATGATCGGAGTTTACATGCCCGTTACACAGCCACGCTCACATCTATTGAGAATAATATACGAAATAGTTTGGATAGCTGAGTAAGACATCTCCCCCCCGTCCCTGGTTCGCCTGACGTATTGTAATGTGAATTTTACAGCTGAATTATAGAAGCGCGAACTGGGCATTCCGTAGACGTGTTCTATATAGACAAGTAATGAACCCCGACAGGAATAAATCAATCACTTAATGAATTTTTCTTTTCTGAGAACGATTTCTTATCATTTTTCTGGCCACTACAATGGAATCTAGGTAATCAAATGTGTTTGTTAATTTCATTTTTGTAATTTATATACAGCGGCCGACATATTATCCCAGGAGATTGCCACGAAGAACAACTACTCGCAATGTCACATATACACGACATAAAATACTAATCATATAACTACTATAATACTGCCCCCATGTACAATAATATAACTCTATAATACTGCCCCCTATGTCACAAGAATTAACTACTATAATACTGCCCCCTATGTACAAGAGATAACTACTTAATACTGCCCCTTATATACAGAGAATCTAACTACGATACGACTGGCCCCCTATTGTACAGGCATATAACTACTATAATACTGCCCCCCTATTAAAGTAATATAACTACTCTAATACTGCCCCTATTTACAAGAATATAACTACTATAATACTGCCCCCCCTATGTACAGATATAACGACTATAGATAATGCCCCCTATGTACAAGAATATAACTACTATAATACGGCCTGTTCCCCCTATGTAACAGAATATAACTACTATAATACTGCCCCCTATGTACAAGAATATAACTACTATAATACTGCCCCCTAACCGTCCAGGAATATCACTACTATAATACTGCACCCTTATTACAAGAATATAACTACTTATACTGCCCCTATTACAAGAATATACTAACTATAACTGCCCCCTATGTACAACGAATATAACTACCATAATCCTGCCCTCTATGCAAAATAATATAACTACATAATACTGCCCCCTATGTACAAGAATGTAACACTATCATACTGCCCCCCTCTGTACAGGGAGATATCAAACTAACTATAATACTGCCCCCCTCCCCTGTACAAGAATAACTACTATAATCTGCATCTATGACAAATAATAAATACTAAACTCCCTATAAGAACTGCCCCCTAGGTACAGATATACTACTATATAACTGCCCCCGATGTTAAGAATATTAACTACTATAATACTACTGCCCCTATGTACAAGAATATAACTAACTATAATCTGCCCCCTTTTACAAGATATAACTACTATACTCCTGCCCCCTAGGTACAAGAATATATAACCTCTATAATCATACTGCCTCCTAGTACAAGAAATATAACTACCATAAACTGACTAACTAGGCCCCCTATGTACAGGATATCACACTATAATACATGCCCCTATGTACAGCAATATAACTACTATATACTGCCCCTATGTACAGAATATACTACTATTACTGTCCGCCTATGTACAGGAATATAACTACTATAATACTGCCCCCGATTACAAGAATATACTACTATAATACTGGCCCCCTATGTACAAGATATAACTACATAATACGGCCCTTATGTACAGGAAGACTAACTACTATAATACTGCCCCCTATTTACAAGAATATAACTCTTACTATATCTGCCTGCCCTATGTACAGAATATAATTACTATAATACTGGACCCCTATGTACAGGAATAGAATCTATAATAACTGCCCCACCTATGTACAGGAATCTAACTTCTTAATACTGTTCCCCTCCCCTAGTACAAGAATAATACTCCCTAATACTACTCCCTATGTACAGGAATCTAACGCTATAATCCTATACTGCGCCCCTATGTACAAGAATCTAAGCTCCCTACTACTACGCCCCTAATGTATCAGGAATATAATGCTATATATACTGCCCTCCTATGTACAAGACTCTAACTACTATTAATACTGCCCCCTATGTACAAGAATATAACTACTATATACTGCCCCCTATTTACAAGAATATAACTACTAATAAGTGCCCCTATTACAAGAATATAACTACTATAATACTGCCGCCCATGTCCATAATATAAACTACTATAATACTTCCTCCCTATGTCCAAGAATAATAACTACATATAACTGCCCCCTATGTAAGAGAATATAACTACTATAGATACTGCCCCCTATTCAAGAATATACTACTATAATACTGCCCCCTATGTTCAAGAATATAACTAACTATAATACTGCACCTATGTAGCAAATATCACTACTATAATACTGGCCCTCGCCCCCGTATGTACAAGAATATAACTACTAAATACAACTGCCCCCTATGTACAGCAATATACCTACTATAATACGCCCCCTAATTACAGACTATACTACTATAATACTGCCCGCCTATGTACATGAATATAACTACTATAATACTGCCAGCCCTCATGTGACATAAGAATATAACTACTATAAACTGCCCCCTATTACAGGATACAACTACTAATAATAGTGCCCCCTTGTACAAGAATATAACTAGCTATATCATGGCCCCCTATGTACAAAATATAACTACTATATACTGCCCTATGTATGGAAATACACCAATAAAGTTCTCATGTTGGATTATGTGTTGTCTCCTCTACAGTACAGTTTATGTGTGGATGCAATTCCATAGAACGTTCTGAGCTTTCATCTTATACGTACAAGTCTTCCTCCCATCATATTTTAATCGTCCTTGTAGTATGATCTTCTCTTTTTCCTAGCATTAACGCCCTTGGGTGTATAATCACTCAATCACATAGTGACGGGAGATTCTAAGCAATGTGTGACCCAAGCTAGAAGTTAGTGTAGTACAAGTCTGTTGTGGACGTATAAAGCTAGTTACAGTCAATAGATGCAAACCTCCTCTGCCGATGGACAGTAGAGGGAGTGCTCGGAGGCCCTGACCTGGCCTGTTGCTTCCTAGGGACGAAGTCGGTCAGGACTAAGACATTATGGCAGACAGGAGTAAAGAGCAGAGCGTGACACCGGGTATTTACTTAACCTGTGACAATTATTTGTTCGACGAAATAATAATTACTTGGTTTCTCTATAAAGTGGAAGTGGAGGACTCGTAAAGGGGAAACTTTCTTTTGAAAACAGAATATTTAACGGCCTCGTCTCATGTAGATGTGGTTTTTCTCCCTAATTAATTTGTCATTTGTTATCAAAATCGACCAACTATTCAAAAGTTAGCCACTGTTTCAAAAGTTAGTGGGCCAAGGTGGGTTTTAAATCTAAGCAGGGGTGTGTCCGTGTCTACGCTATATCAGGATTTACAATAGACTGGTCGGAGGTCAATATCTTTTGATGGGTGGACGGATTTAATAAAACAAGCACTAAATTGATCATGGTCAACAGTGGGAATCCCGCTTGAGGGTACATTTTGGAACTTATGTTTCATGACAGCCCCCTTAAAGGGGTTTTTTCGCACGTTAGGAAAGTGAACCATTTGTGCTTTGATAAATCACTAGGGCTAAAGTCTCTCATATATACCCTTTCCTCCCAACATCCTTCTAGGTGCTATATTTACCATTTAGCAAACCACACTTCTCTTGTGAGATCAGTGCAGCTGGGTTTTGGGCCTTGCCGCTTATCTCTTTGATATATAGGCGAAGCATAGTTTCGGGGACCGATTGATATCGTTATAGGCAGCTCTGACTCATCATATCTATGTAGCTCACGTCCCCTCCATCATGTCAGAATTGAAGAAGTATTCTGTGTCCTCCTCCCACTACCATATCAGGTGAGAATAGAGTCTCATTCCGCCTGTCGAGGCGGCCACAGTTTTTTAGCCGGCCGTCATCAGTCATCCCTTTAACAGCTCCTCCACACGCGGCCCGCGGAGCTATAAAGTGACGACGGCTGCTGTAAGCGTGTTTATTTAGCCTGCCGCTGCTCCATTTTATTCACGGGCCAATATGATGATGCACGATGTGGCATATTTCCTCCTCTGCGGCATCAGGCGACTCTCTCTAGAAACCCGTTTAACAAGTGATTCTCTATCTGCAAATGTCTAGGCGTCTTGTCTGAGACGCCGGAGGTGACATGTCGTTGGACGATGTGACACCATTCGTCAACCGCGCTGCCCCTGATCTCTCTATTCTCAATCCTTACCCATCAAGGCAAATCCGTCTCGGCCAGTCTGCTCCGCTGAAATCTCTGTGCTGCTGTGTGGGGGTCTTTATTTTAGTAGGCGGATTTCGGACTTTTTTGTATCGGCTGTGAGGGTCTTACCTTATATCAGGCATGTGCTTTGTTTGGGGTTTTTTTCAGGCAATCTTTTTTTTTAAAAAGGCACACAAAAGTGGGGCATCTTCTTCTGGCGACCGCCTGCGACCCGCTATGAACCTTCTCCAACAACTCCAGTAGCACAAATTTGCGATTTTTCCATCATTGGGGGTCATTATACTAAAGCCGCGATTCGCGTTTTCCCCCCCCCCCGACTTGTTACGCAATATTTCCGATTTGCGCCGATTGTACCTGAATTGCTCCGGGATTGTGGCGCACGCGATCGATTGTGCGGCATCGGCGCCGGCCTCGCGGGACGAAATCGGTGGAGTGGCGCGACTAAAACCGCACTATCAAAAAAAACCCAAAAAAACCGGCCGCATTTAAAAACCGAAATAAGTGTCCGCGTGGTTGGGTAGCGCTTACCTTCAGCTTGGTCCAGGTGGTGAATTCCGCGCGATGAGATGACTTTTCAGCGCAGCAGCGGGGCCACTCCTGGTGTATCGCGGAAGAACAGCTTCTTAAATCCCGGCCGGACCCGAATCAGCGCATTTAAGCGCGCCGCATGAGATCGCGACTGGACCGGGATAAGTAAATGTGCCCCATTGTGATCTGGATTCGAAAGATCTGTGCCTAGACGAGTGAAAAGTTGTCATTTTGGGGTGAAAATACACAAATGCCTTCAAAAAAGTGCCAACCCTACATATATATTATCCCTGTACTGTGACATCACTATGTGTCTTATCCATGTACTTGACAATCACTGTGTGTATTCTCTCTGTATGTGACTCATACTGTGTATGATCCCTGTACTTGACCATCACTGTTGTCTTAGCCCTGTCGTGACATCTACTGGTGTGTAATTTCTCTGTACTTGACATCCACTCACTTCTCTGTGTGGATTATCCCTTACTGTGACATCACTGTGTGTATCATCTCCTGTACTGTGACATCACTTGTGTATTATCCCTGTACTGTGACAAATCGGTCTGTGTTATTATCTCTGTACTTGACCTTTCTGTGTGGTATTATCCCTGTACTGTGACATCATGTGTGTATTTATCTCTGTACTGTGACATCACAGTGTGTATAATCTCTGTTACGGTGACAATCGCTGTGTGTATTCCGCTCTGTAGTGTGACATTCCTGTGTGTATTATATCCCTGTACTGGGACATCACTGGGTTTTATCTCTGTACTTGGACATCGCTGTTGTATTAATCTCTGACTGTGACATCACTGTGTGTATTATCCCTGTACTGTGACATCACTGAGTTGTATTTCCCTGTTTCTGTGACATCGCTGTGTGTATTATCCCTGTACTGTGACATTGCTGTGTGTATTGATCCCTGTAGTTGACATCACTGTGTGTATGACGCTTACTGTGACATCACTGTTTGTCTGATTAGTCCCTGTACGGTGGACAAAATCGCTGTGTGTATTATCCCTACTGTGACACATCGCTGTGTGTATTATCCCTGTTACTGTGACATCGCTGTGTTTATTATCTTGTACTGTGACATCACTGTTTGTATTATCCCTGTACTGTGACACACTGTGTGTATTAATGCCCTGTACTTGACATCACTGTGTGTATTATCTCTGTACTGTGACAGCACTGGTGTGTATTATCCTCTGTATCTGTGACATCACTGTTTGTATATCCTGTACTGTGAACATCAGCTGTGTGTACTACTCCCTGTACTGTGACATCACTGTGTGTATTATCCCTGGACTATGACATCACTGTGTGTATAATCCTGACTGTGATAGTCACTCGTGTGTATTTTCACCTGACTGTGACCTCACGTTGTGTATTATCCCTGTACTATGACACATTAGTGTTATATCTCTGTACTGTGACATCACTGTGTGTTTATCTCGTACTGTGACTCCTGTGTATTTCCCTGACTATGGACATCCTGTGTGTATTATCCTGTACTGTGACATCATCGGTTGTCTTATCTCTGTACTGTGACATCACACTGTGTATTATTCGCGCTGTACTCTCTGTGACATCACTGTGTATTATCCCTGTACTGTGGTCATCACTTTTTGTATTATCTGTACTGTAACATCACGTATATATTATCCCTTACTGTGACCATCACTACTGGTTGTATTATCCCTGTATCTGCTCACATCACTCTTTTGTGGTGTATTATCTCTGCACTGTGACATCACTGGTGTATTACTCCCTTTACTGTGGTGACACATCACTGTTTGTATTATCCATGGACTTTGGACATCAACTTTGTATTATCCCTGTACTGTGACATCACTGTGTCTTATTCCGCTTACTGTGACATCACTGTGTGTATTATCTCTGTAAGGCTGTGACATCACTGTGTGTATTTCTTGTAACCGTGTGACATCACTGTGTGGTATTATCCCTGTACTGTGACATCGCTGTGTGTATTATACTCTGTACTGTGACAAAGATGGATGTGTGTATTAATCCCTGTACTGTGAACCTCACTCTCCTCAGTGTTATGGGGTCCCTGTGGCTGTCAGTGTTATGGGGTCCCTGTAGCTGTCAGTGTTATGGGGTCTGTGGCTGTCAATGTTATGGGGGCACTGTGGTTGTCTAAGTTATGGGGGAATTGTAACTGGTATTGTTATGGGGGCACTGCAGTTGTCACTGTCACGGGGCAATGTGTTATTGTTATGGGGGCACTGTAGCTGTCAGTATTATGGGGTCCCTGTAGCTCAGCACATACTTGCCCCCAGTAGATGGGTAGTCACAGCACATGCCTCCCAGTAGATATGTAGTGCCAGCACATAATTGCTCCCAGTAGATAGGTAGCTCCAGCACACGCCCCCATTAGATAGGTAGTCACAGCAAAAAAAAAAAGGGGGAATACTCACCTACCTGCTTTCCCTTCAGCATCTTCTCATAACTCCACGCTCTTCTCTATGACCCAGACGCCACTGCCATTTTTGCTTAGGCAATGGCACCTGGGTCATAGAGAAGAGTGGATGCGGCTCTACTCTATGACACAGGTGCTGTCACCTAAGCAAAGGTGCGGCAATGGCACCTTGGTCACTGAAAGGACGCATGGAGTGGTAACATCCCTGCCTGCATCCATAGATCAGCACTGTGTGTCTTAGATGTACACACTGCCAATCGCTATTTAACAATGATTTGTCTGAGAGCCAGATGCAGCCATCAAAAGAGCCACATATGGCTCCCGAGCCATAGGTTCCCTACCCCTGTCCTAGGGTGTGTGATGTAGTAGAGCCAGTGTGTCAGATACAGCAGAGCTGAGTTTGTCAGATGCCATGGTCCTTGGGTGTGTGATGTAGCAGGGCCAGTGTCTCAGATACAGCAGAGCTGAGTTTGTCAGATGCCATGGTCCTAGGGTGTGTGATGTAGCAGAGCCAGTGTGTCAGATATAGCAAAGCTGAGTTTGTCAGATGCCATGGTCCTAGGGTGTGTGATGTAGTAGAGCCAGTGTGTCAGATATAGCAGAGCTGAGTTTGTCAGATGCCATGGTCCTAGGGCAGGGGTCAGGAACCTTTTTGGCTGAGAGAGCCATGAACACCACATATTTTAAAATGTAATACTGCGAGAGCCGTACAATATGCACATGCATCCCAGTAGATAGGTAGCCACGGCACATGTCTCTCAGTAGATAGGTTGCCACAGCACATGCACCCAAATAGGCAGCTAGCCCCAGCACATGCCCCCCAGTAGATTGGTAGTCACAGCACATGCTCCCCAGTAGATAGGTAGCCACAGCACATGCTCCGCAATAGATAGGTATCCACAGAACATGCCCAAGGTAGAAAGGTAGTCATAGCACATGCCCCAGTAGATAGGTAGCCAGAGCAAATACCTCCCAGTAGACAGGTAGCCCCATCACATGCCCCCAGGCCCCTGTAGATAGGTAGTCACAGCACATAACTCCCAGTAGATGGGTAGCCACAGCACATACTTGCCCCCAGTAGATGGGTAGTCACAGCACATGCCTCCCAGTAGATCCAGCACACGCCCCCATTAGATAGGTAGTCACAGCAAAAAAAAAAAAGGGGGAATACTCACCTACCTGCTTTCCCTTCAGCATGTTCTCATAACTCCACGCTCTTCTCTATGACCCAGACGCCACTGCCATTTTTGCTTAGGCAATGGCACCTGGGTCATAGAGAAGAGTGGATGCGGCTCTACTCTATGACACAGGTGCTGTCACCTAAGCAAAGGTGCGGCAATGGCACCTTGGTCACTGAAAGGACGCATGGAGTGGTAACATCCCTGCCTGCATCCATAGATCAGCACTGTGTGTCTTAGATGTACACACTGCCAATCGCTATTTAACAATGATTTGTCTGAGAGCCAGATGCAGCCATCAAAAGAGCCACATATGGCTCCCGAGCCATAGGTTCCCTACCCCTGTCCTAGGGTGTGTGATGTAGCAGAGCCAGTGTCTCAGATACAGCAGAGCTGAGTTTGTCAGATGCCTTGGTCCTAGGGTGTGTGATGTAGCAGAGCTAGTGTCTCAGATACAGGAGGGCTGAGTTTGTCAGATGCCATGGTCCTAGACTGTGTGATGTAGCAGTGCCAGTGTGTCAGATACAGCAGAGCTGAGTTTGTCAGATGCCATGGTCCTAGGGTGTGTGATGTAGCAGAGCCAGTGTCTCAGATGCAGCAAAGCTGAGTTTGTCAGATACCATGGTCCTAGGGTGTGTGATGTAGCAGAGCCAGTGTCTCAGAGTCTCTGACAAAGAGCTGAGTTTGTCATGATGTGTTGTCTGTGTTGTGTTTTACATGGGACTGCATCATTTCCAGGAGCTGGGACATATTCAGCTCTGCTACATAAGGATACAGTATGTGAGCGGCACTGTACCCGCAAAGCTCTGCATTATCCCAGTATTATGTAACTGACCTCATGCACGCCAATTAAGTTCTGGTAATCCACTACCCCGAGCAGATGTGTCGCCTGCTCCTTTATTTCCACCATCTTTCTCCAAGATTCCGGAATTATTATAATAACATGGCGGAAATAAAGAATACGGAGACAGGAGGCGGAGGAAGGCGAGGGCTCATCTGGAGCGCAGAGACGCACAGGCGGACTCAGCTGCAATGTCTCACAGATAGCTCATTAGTGGAAAGTTGGGTCAGTGCCACGATTCATCCCGCTTTTCCAGACTCCTGAATGGAGATTCTTCCTAAAGATGGCGAGATGTGTTTGTCAGAACAAGGCACTTCCACTTTAAGACTATATTGCTTGTCAATCACTCCGCTCTCCTAGGGTTTTGAACATCAATTAGGGTTCTAAGAAGGGTATCACCCAGCTTTCCCTGATTTCTGAGAAGTAACTAGGAACATTTGGAATTCGGCAAGTTCACCTAATTATATCTATATCTGTTAAAAGAGTTGAATAAAAGCCATTGTAACAACAGTTACACAGCTCCATCAGTATCACCCAGCTTTTCCGCACTTCTGGATGTTAACCTCTCTTCCTATGCAACCTTAATCTGCACGTGGTCCATTCAGAAGCATGAAAAAGAGAGAGAACTTCAGGTTGGCATGTATCACACCTCTTATTCAGACCATTTAGGGGCATGGAAAAGTTGGGTGATCATTGGCTTGACATGAGAGGCAACAGCATCATTAGAAATATTTAAAATTCACAACATTTATTTAGTTATATAACCTTTCAGATGCTTTGAAAAGTTGATTTGAAGTTTATGTAGCATCTCTTACAGTTGCACTGGGTGTTAACATCCAGCTTTTCCAGAATCCTGAATACTAAAATTGTCTAGTGATGCCTACATCCAGGCAATGTAGCCTAACAATGCAGATGAGCCATTCAGGAGCATTAGAGCTCGTCATGGGGTCATTCAGTAGTATAGAAAAGCTGGGTGAATGTCTGGATGAATGTTATATAAAACGGAACAATTGTTATTTAAAATACATATCTTGTTATATCTCCTTTGGGAAGCTTGGTGAACATCTGTTTGGAATGCACTACACCTCTCAAAGTTTATTCAGGACCATAGAAAAGCTGGGTGAACATCTGCATACATGAATGTACCTGTTCAGTACTGATGGTTATGTCACATCACAATACTGAGCAGATTTTCTTTCCAGAAGTCAGGAAAAAGCCCTTGAGATTTGCATTTATGGATGTCACCCAGCTTTTCCTGAATCCTGAAATGGAGCAGTTTCATCAGTGACTAGTTATAAATCCATTTAGTATGGGAAAATGTAATTAAGCAAGATTAAGCAGCATTCGCCTTTCAGGAATTTGGGAAAGCTGGGTGACCCTGATAACTTGTGTGGATTATTGTTCTGGTTAATTAAGCTGATGTGATGACTGCTATACTCTCTATTGTGTTTTGATGGGCATTTGACTAAAGTGCAGTACCAGATGCAGCCTGTTCACAAGGCGGGGGCGCTACTTTTAGAAAAATAGTGTTTTTTGAAGTTGTGCCAGGCCTATTCTTCAGCCCAACATATAAGATCATATCTATATATATATACGGTGGTAGGGATGGACTTCCTCTGCCCCTCATCCGCTCTCATGTCGTCTCCTACGGCTAAAGTAATCTATGGAGAGAAACGCACTCGGTTGGAATTCAGGCTCTGGGACAAATTAAAGCAGATTGTTATCATCAAGGGGCTTATCATGGCCGCCTCCTAAAACTTAATTATTAGGATTAAATGCTTCTTTTTAAACTTATCTGCTTCAAACCGCCGGACTTTAATTAAATCTGTTGAACTTTTGCGCAGTCCCTTATTATAAACCGCAATTTATACGTCAGCCAAGACAAGGCAGAGATGGAGACTTTATAATCTCCCTTAGAAGTTGACGGAAAGTTGATCTGGAACTGAGAAGCTAAACCCATAGGGTAACATACATAGATATATCTGTAGGACTGGACGCAGAGCTGCAATCTGTTACAATGTATCAGTGTTCCATGAGCTCCTGGGGTGGGAGAGATTTGTGCTACTGATATATTGTAACAAAACTGCAGACTTTTTGGACTTCACTAGCTCCACTTCTGGATGTGAACATGATCACTTCCATACATTGACAGAGGGAACATGCTGCAACTTGCTGCTGTGGTAGGGGCAGAAAGAGCTACCAGCAGGAGTGAAACTATCTATTGTCCTTTCCAGTAGTAATATTTCAGTTTTCTTTTTAGTAAGTGGGTTCTCCATGCAGTGTCTGACTAAAGGAGACTTGCTTTGTAGGTTTTCATATTATGCTGGGACTTTCTGCTGAGGTAGGGGCAGAAAGGGCTGTCAGACAGAGCAGGGATTGTAAACTATTCTAGAGGATAAAGCACAAGTCATTCCATCCAAAATAACTTTCTGTACTGTTTTGATTGATTGGCAGCAATATTGACTGGTTTGTCAATATTATGCTGGGATTGTCTCCTGCGGGAGGGGCAGAAAGAGCTGCAGAACAGGGCAAGGATAGAAAGCACACACCGAGAGCCACAGGATATACTGTCACCACTTCCTGTCCTGTGCCAGTTTGATTATTGGACGTTACATTGACTGTTTTTTAAGAATTATTCTGGGTGTTCTTGCTGTGATAGGGTCAGAAAGATCTGCCAGATTGTCACGACTGAGATCCACATTGTGCAGCACAGAGTTATTGATATGCTGTTTTTGAAAGCTACTTCCACCCTATGATGCTGGGACTTGCTGCTGTGATAAAGGCAGATAGAGCAACAATTGAAAGCATACCCTGACGGTCACTAGATTCAGCACAGTTATCATTCCATCCACCAAAAACAGCATTTGCTATTTTGTTATATTACTGGAAGCTACATTTACCCTATTATGCTGGGATTTTCTGCTGTGATAGAGGTAGTAAGAGCAGCCGGATAGAGAGGGGAGTGAAAGCATAGCTTGTCAGCCACAGGATACAGCACCCAGTCAGTGAGCAGACCTTTCTGTGCTAATTTTGGAAGCTGCACCCCACAATGCTGAGATTTCCTGCTGTGATAGGGGCAGAAAGAGCTGGGACTGAAAGCTGATTGATTAATACTGTGAAAGAATTCATGAAAATTGTGATTATATTACAAAGAAGAATTTCATTTTAGCCGTTCGCTTCCGATTTCCTCTGTCTGGATGTAGATAAGACGTAAGATTTCCCGCCGGACCGCGCCGCGTCTTCAGCCGTCACCGGAGACGTCTTGGAGCGTTCCTTTATGTTTTTCCCTAGGCCGCCATCGACCGCCGATAAATGTCTTTTCTTCCGGAGAAATTGCTGGCGTCCTGTGATGTTCTCAGACTGAGATGTCAGCTGTGATCAAATCATGTTCACCTCAGCGTTAAGGGAGACGCGCGGAATACGGGGCTGGTCGCCATTATGGGGGAGGGGCAAGCGTTCCGCCAAAACTCTCCGTATAGCTGCTGTAATATGCCGGAGACGAGGGGCCGTGAGGCGTCTTCTGATGTCAAACTTCTAAATATCTGATTCGGGTTTATATCAATCTGGGAAAGTTGGGTGACTACTAATATGGTCACCATTACTAATTCCACAGAGAGAGTAACCCAGCTTTCCCAGTCCTGAATGGCAGTGTTTCCTAAATATGACGCTATAAGGGAGAGAGTCATCATAAAAAGGACAGTCAGAACTCTAGGAAAGCTGGGTGGTCATTCTGCTTTCTTCATACACTGAGTGGTAGATTGGTGAGAAATAATGTAAACTAGGATTGTATTATATTATATATTACACTTATAGGTGTAGGGACTACATTCACACTGTGGATCATACCATCACAGTCAAGGGGTGTGATGAAATGAACCAATGCCAAAAAGGGGTCCATTTTAACTCTTGCCAGGGGCTCCCTCACATTACGTGGGGTTAACGTAGATGATGTGAGATGTTTCCCAACAGTGGATGGAGAGATATCAGTCACTTAGAGTGTGATGCGGAAGCTGTGTGTATATACATGCCCGGCCGGCAGCGCAGTATATTAGTGCTGACGCTTCTGTGCCCCCGACCTGGAGGCTCTTATTAACTGACTCATACGATTACTGGCGCTTCAGCAGCAACGATAGAACAGACATGTTATACCAGCTGTACATATATCACTATATACAGGAGATCCCCAGGTTATACCGGCTGTACATATATCATTATATACAGGAGATCCCCAGGTTATACCAGCTGTACATATATCATTATATACAGGAGATCCCCAGGTTATACCGGCTGTACATATATCATTATATACAGGAGATCCCCAGGTTATACCGACTGTACATATATCATTATATACAGGAGATCCCCAGGTTATACCGGCTGTACATATATCACTATATACAGGAGATCCCCAGGTTATACCGGCTGTACATATATCACTATATACAGGAGATCCATATTACTATACACTATGTAGAAGCTGTATATACATATATTGTATAGGGGTTGCTGTAGCTTTGGGTCATGTGGTCCCGGTCCGGTGTTACTGATGACATAGATAATAGATTCTGATTTCTCCCCAAGGACTTTTGGAAACGGGCAATGTAGATGTCACTATCATGGGGCAATGTATTACTGTTTTGGGGGCATTGTATCTGCCTTTGTTATGGGGTCCCTGTGGCTGTCAGTATTATGGGGTCCCTGTGGCTGTCAGTGTTATGGGGTCCCTGTGGCTGTCAGTGTTATGGGGTGTCTGTGGCTGTCAGTGTTATGGGGTCCCTGTGGCTGTCAGTGTTATGGGTCTGTGGCTGTCAGTGTTATGGGGTACTGTGGTTTGTCTAAGTTATGGGGGAATTGTACCTGTATTGTTATGGGGGCACTGCAGTTGTCACTGTCACGGGGCAATGTTATTGTTATGGGGGCACTGTAGCTGTCAGTATTATGGGGTCCCTGTAGCTGTCATGTTATATGGGGTCCCTGTAGCTGTCAGTATTATGGGGTCCCTGTCAGCTGTCAGTGTTATGGGGTCCCTGTAGCTGTCAGTATTATGGGGTCCCTGTAGCTGTCAGTATTATGGGGTCCCTGTGGCTGTCAGTATTATGGGGACACTGTAGCTGTCAGTATTATGGGGTCCCTGTAGCTGTCAGTGTATGGGGTCCCTATAGCTGTCAGTGTTATGGGTCTCTGTGGCTGTCAGTATTATGGGGTCCCGTAGCTGTCAATGTTATGGGGTGTCGGTGGCTGTCAGTATTATGGGTCCTGTAGCTGTCAGTGTTATGGGTTGTCTGTGGCTGTCATATTATGGGGTCCCTGTGGCTGTCAGTGTTATGGGTCCCTGTGGCTGTCATGTTTGGGGTCTCTGTATACTGTCAGTATTATGGGGTCTCTGTAGCTGTCATTTTTATGGGGTCTCTGTACTGTCAGTGTTATGGGGTCCCTGTGGCTGTCAGTGTTATGGGGTCCCTGTGGCTGTCAGTGTTATGAGGGGTCTGTAGCTGTCAGTGTATGGGTCCCTGTGGCTGTCAGTGTTTAGGGGGGTCTCTGTAGCTGTCAGTGTTATGGGTCCCTGTAGCTGTCAGTGTTATGGGGTCCCTGTGACTGTCAGTGTTATGGGGTCCCTGTAGCTGTCATGTTATGGGGTCTCTGTACTGTCAGTATTAGGGGTCCCTGTGGCTGTCAGTGTTATGGGGGCACTGTAGCTGTCAGTGTTATGGGGTTCCCTGTGGCGGTCAGTGTTATGGGGCACTGTAGCTTCAGTGTTATGGGGTCCCGTGGCTGTCAGTTATGGGGTCCCTGTGCTGTCAGTGTTATGGGGTCCCTTAGCTTCAGTGTTATGGGGTCCCTGTGGCTGTCAGTGTTATGGGGTCCCTTGTAGCTGTTAGTGGTTAGGGGGTCCCTGTGGCTGTCAGTGTTATGGGGTCCCTGTAGCTGTCAGTGTTAGGGGGTCCCTTGGCTGTCATGTGTTATGGGGTCCCTGTGGCTGTCAGTGTTATGGGGACACTGTAGCTGTCAGTGTTATGGGTCCCGTGGCTGTTAGTATTGGGTCCCTGTGGCTGTCATGTTATGGGTCTCTCTGGCTGTCAGTGTATGGGTCCCTGTAGCGGTCACGTTTTGGTCAGTGTGTATGATGGGGTCCCTGTAGCTGTCATGATTATGGGGGCACTGTACTGTCAGTATTTTTTGGATATTGTGGCCAGTATTATTATGGGTCACTGATTAATGATGCCAGTAGGGTATACTATGAAGTGAAGTGTATGGCTGCAGTGCGGTGCTGCTGCGGATAATCCTCTGTAATTACACGTCGGATGCTCTGGAAATAAGTTCTATTACAGAGAGAAAGGTTAATATCCTGTGGGGGATCGGTCCAAGCTTGTTGTAACACTGCTACAAGTGATCACTGCGGTGCAGAGCAAGGCCGGCTCTGCGTGTAATTCACAGGAGGATGCCGGGATGGAGCAGGAAACACATCCAGGTCTGGGAACTTCCCACCCACCCCACAGTCTAACCTGATCGGGATTTCCCTATAAATCTTATTTGTCTTATTTTTATGGCCTCATTTATCAGCTGGGCAAGGCTTTTATGGCTTTGGTATTGTCCTTAGACTTCCTGCTGGGGGTAGAGGGAGAGATCTGCACTCTGTACTATGGATACAGAAAACCTAATTTTACTGAACTCAGATCAGATACTGAGTCCATGCGTCCTAATAGGGCCCCACGGGTGAGAGCGGAGGCCTCCCCCAGGGACATCACAGATCTATTAGTTCTGACTGAAGGCCTAAGCCTCAGTGACAACAATCTCCTTCAGTCCAGACAAACGATTAATCCTAACCGAGCGCTCCATCGTATTGTGAGGATTATGCGCTGTAATAACCAGGACATGTCATTATTTGATGTTCAGCTGGTTTCCGCACATTATCTGCCATCGATCAATATGGCTGCCGCCGCGGATTCCGAGATCTATCAGATAAAACACGGGAAAAATCTATGAAATGTCTCATCAAGCAGAAACGTATGATGAAACCTAAAGAGCGTTAGGTGACAGAGATGGAGATATATAGATGGTTGTCTGTGTCAGTCTTTACTGCAGGTTTGGCATTCTACTCATGTATCAGGAGGCTCAGATGATCATGTGAACAGGTCGGGCTCTAGCAGGGAGTGTTTGCAGTGTGATGAGCGTATTGATGGCGTGTAATAGAAGTGTACACAGCGAGGAAATATTGGTGGGATTACGGCGTATAAATGCCAGGCACGTTCTCACCGCGGCCCGCCTTATTACGGTCACATAATTACATTCTCTGTTTGTATGTAATTTGTATGATACCACGCGGTTACGGTTCAGGGGTAGCATGCCCATTCGCGGTATTGACCCGGCTCTGCCATCACTGCCGCAGCTTTAGGAACCGCGGAGCAGGAGCAATGAAATGTCCACCAAATAAATTGATTGTGTATCAGGCGAAAACATGAAGAGGGCGGAAGAAAGAACGAGAGAAATGAGAAGTTACATGTCACTGACCACTGGTCAGCAGAGAACTTCTACTGATCTATCTAATGATCTATCTTCTCTATCTATCTATCTATCTATCTATCTCATATCTATCTATCTCTATCTATCTACCTATCTATTTATCTGTCTGTATATCTATCTATCTATCTATTTAATTATTATCTATCTCCTATCTATCTATCTATCTATCTATCTCCCATCTATCATCTACTATCTACTACTATCTCCATCTATCTATCTATCATCTAGCTACTATCTCCTATCTATCTATCTATCTATCTATCTATCCTATCTATCTATCATCCTATCTATCTATCTATCCTCTATCTCATGTCTATCTATCTATCTATCTATCTATCTATCTATTTATCTGTCTGTATATCTATCTACCTATCTATTTGTTATCTATCTATCTGCCTATCTATCTTTCTATCTATCTATCTATCTCATATCTTCTATCTATCTATCTATCTATCTATTAAAGCAAAGCAGCAGCACTCCGTGATGAATTAAAGCTGGGTGATCTTTATTTCAAGGTGCAACGTTTCGGTGTGTCCACCTTTTTTCAAGCATACGCTCTGCTTGAAAAAGGTGGACACACCGAAACGTGCCCCTTGAAATAAAGATCACCCAGCTTTAATTCATCACCGGAGTTCTGCTGCTTGTGCTTTATATATCCAGAATCCTTTGCCACGATTGCGGATCTTGCAACCCGGCTACAAGGTTGTGCTGCTTGAATCTCCTTCCTATCTATCTATCTATCTACTATCTATCTATCTATCATCTATCTGTCTATCTATCTCCTATCAATCTCCTATCTATCTATCTATCTATCTATCTATCTATCTCCTATCTACTATCTATCTATCTATCTATCTACTATCTATCTCCTATCTATCTATCTATCTATCTATCTATCTATCTATCTATCTATCTATCTCCCTATCTATCTATCTATCTATCTATCTATCATCTATCTACTATCTTCATATCTATCTATATATCTATCTATCTCTCATCTATCTATCTATCTATCTATCTATATATCTATCTATCTCCTATCTATCTATCATATCTATCTATCTATCTATCTATCTAATCCTATCTATCTCCTATCTATCTATCTCCATCTCTATTATCTATATCCTATCTATCTATCTATCTATCTATCTATCCTATCTATCTTCTATCTATCTACTATCTCCTATCTATCTATCTATCTATCTATCTATCTCCTATCTATCTATATCCTTCTATCTATCTATCTATCTAATACCTATCTATCTATCTATCTATCTATCTATCTATTCCCTATCTATCTATCTATCTATCTATCTCCTATCATCATATCTATCTATCTACTCTATCTACTATCTATCTATCTCCTATTCTATCTATATCCTATCTATCTCTCTATCTATCTATCTATATCCTATCTATCTATCTATCTATCTATCTATCTATCTATCTCCTATCTATCTATCTATCTATCTATCTATCTCCTGCATCTATCTTATCTATCTATTCGCCTATCTATCTAGCGATCTATCTATCTATCATCTATCTATCTTCTACTATCTATCTATCTCACTATATCTAATCTATCCCTATCCTATCTTCTATCTATCTCCTATCTATCTATCTATCTATCTCTCTATCTATCTCAATATCTAACTCCTATCTAATATCTATATATCAATTCCATCTATCTATCTATCTATCTATCATCTACTACTCTCCTATCTATCTATCTATCTATCTCTATCTATCTATATCCTATCTATCTATCTATATCCCGTCCTATTCTATCCTAATCTATATCTCATCTATCTATCTATCTTCTCCTATCTATCTATCTATCTCCTATCTATCTATAATCCTATCTCCGTATCTATCTATCTATCGATCTATCTATCTATCTCATCTATCTATCTTCTACTCTATCTATCTATCTATCTACTCCTATCTATCTTCTATCTACCCTATCTATCATCTCCTATCTACCTATCTATCTCTCTCTCTCATCACTATCTATCTATCTATCTCATCTCCTATCTATCTATCTATCTATCTATCTATCTCTATCTATCTATCTATCTATCTCATCATATCTATCTATCTATCTCCTATCTATCTATCTATCTCCTATCTATCTATCTATCTATCTATCTCCTATCTATCTATCTCATACTATCTATCTATCGTCATCTCATATCTATCTATCTATCTATCTCATATCTATCTATCTATCTATCTATCTCATATCTATTCTATATGTCCTTCTATATGCATTACATCCATCTTATCAATCTAGATAATAGATTTGCACATTCAGCAAGATGAAGTGACAGACGTATAGATATGATACGATACCTGGTTATATTCGCGTAGAACGTGTGAATGTCACATAAATTTTCGGAGCAATGTTTCTGTCCCCCCTCCTGTAGATTAGGAGCTGCTCTTCTGATGAACAGCGGCCCCATCTTCAGGACCATGGACAGCGGCTCTGAGACCAGCGCAGGTGCTGGGATAACGTCACGCTACAGCTGGGCAATGTATCACTGGTCTCACACTATAGCTCTGTACTATTGTCACTTACTCAGCTTTTCCTAGTTCCGCACAGCAACCAGCTTGACTACTGTCTACCGCCTGTCTATCAGATACAGCAGTGCTGAGCTTGTCAGATGCCATGGTCCTAGGGTGTGTTGATGTAGCAGGGCCAGTGTCTCAGATACAGCAGAGCTGAGTTTGTTCAGATGCCATGGTCCTAGGTGTGTGATGTAGGCAGAGCCAGTGTGTCAGATATAGCAAAGCTGAGTTTGTCAGATGCCCATGGTCCTAGGGTGTGTGATGTGTAGAGCCGTGTGTCAGATATAGCAGAGCTGAGTTTGTCAGATGCCATGGTCCTAGGGCAGGGTCCAGGAACCTTTTTGGCTGAGAGAGCCATGAACACCACAATTTTTAAATGTAATACTGCGAGAGCCGTACAATATGCACATGCATCCCAGTAGATAGGTACCCACGGCACATGTCTCTCGTAGATGTTTGTCCACAGACACTGCACCCAAAATAGGCAGCTAGCCCACACATGCCCCCAGTAATTGGTAGTCACACACAGCTCCCCAGTAGATAGTATCCACCACAGTGCTTCTCCGCAATAGATAGGTATCCACAGAACATGCCCAAGGTAGAAAGGTGTCATAGTGCACATGCCCCAGTAGATAGGTAGCCAGAGCAATACTCCCCAGTAGACAGGTAGCCCCATCAACATGCCCCCAGGCCCCTGTAGATAGGTATCACAGCACATAACTCCCATAGATGGGTAGCCACAGCACATACTGCCCCAGTAGATGGGTAGTCACACACTGCCTCCCAGTAGAGGGTAGCCACAGCACATGCTTCCCAGTCGATATCTGTGCCAGCACTACTTGCCCCCAGTAATGGGTGTCCAGCACAGCCTGCCTCCCAGTAGATTATTAGGCCAGCACCTAATTGCTCCCAGTAGATAGGTAGCTCCAGCAACGCCCCATTAGATAGGTAGTCACAAGCAAAAAAAAAAGGGGGAATACTCACCTCCTGCTTTCCCCATCAGCATCTTCTCATAACTCCACGCTCTTCTCTATACCCAGACGCCACTGCCATTTTTGCTTAGGCAATGGCCCCTGGTTCATAGAGAGAGAGGATGCGGCTCTACTCTATGACACAGTGCTGTCACTAAGCAAGGTGCGGCAATGGCACCTTGGTCACTGAAAGGACGCATGGAGTGGTAACATCCCTGCCTGCATCCATAGATCACACTGTGGTGTCTTAGATGTACACACTGCCAATCGCTATTTAACAAGGTTGTCTGAGATCCAGATGCAGCCATCAAAAGAGCCACATATGGCTCCCGAGCCATAGTTCCCTACCCCTGTCCTAGGGTGTGTGATGTAGTAGAGCCAGTGTGTCAGATATAGCAGAGCTGAGTTTGTCAATGCCATGGTCCTTGGGTGGTGTGTGTAGCAGGGCCAGTGTCTCAGATACAGCAGAGCTGAGTTTGGTCAGATGCCATGGTCCTAGGGTGTGTGATTGTAGCAGTGCCAGTGTCTCAGATGCGCAAAGCTGATTTTGTCAGATCCATGGTCTAGGGTGTTGATGTAGCAGAGCATGTCTCAGAGTCTTCTGACAAAGCAGAGTTTGTCATGATGTGTTGTCTTGTTGTTTGTTTACATGGGACTGCATCATTTCCAGGAGTGGGACATATTCAGCTCTGCTACATAAGGATACAGTAGTGAGCGGCACTGTACCCGCAAAGCTCTACATTATCCCAGTATTTTGTAACTGACTCATGCACCCAATTATTCTTTTAATCCCTACCCCTAGCAGAATGGTGTCGCCTGCTCCTTTATTTCCACCATCTTTCTCCAAGATTCTCGGAATTAATTATATAACTGCGGAATAAAGAATCGGAGACAGGAGGCGTAGGAAGCAGGCTCTCTGGAGCGGCAGAGACGCACAGGCGGGACTCAGCCGAATGTCTTCACAGATAGCTCGTAGTGTGAAATTGGTCAGTGCCACAAGATCCACACCGCTTTCCAGACATCCTGAATGGAGATTCGTCCCTAAAGATGGCGAGATGTGGTTTGTTCCCCCCAGAACAAGACACTTCTTCACTTAAGATATATTGGCTATGTCAATCACTCTCACGTCGCTCCTAGGGTTTGAATCATCAATTAGGATCTAAGAAGGTATCACCCACTTTCCTCTTTCCGATTTTGAAAAACATGGAACTTTGGGAATTCGTCGCAAGTTCCACCTAATTATATCTTATCTGTTAAAAGAGTTGAAATAAAGCCATTGAACCAACATTCACGCTCCATCAGTAATCACCCAGTTCTATTTCTTCCCGCACTTCTGTATGTGTAACCTCTCTGTCTCTATGCAACTTATCTTGCACGTCGCCATTCAGAACATGATAAGAGAGAGAACTGCAGGTTGGCATGTATACAGCCTCTTATTCAGTACCATTTAGGGCAAATGGAAAAGTTGGGTGATCATTGGCTTGAATGTAGAGGCAACACACTCATTAGAAATATTTAAATTCACAACATTTATTTATTATATACCTTTCAGATGCTTTGAAAAGTTGTTTAAGTTTGTATGCATCTCTTATCAGTTGCCACTTTGGTGTTAACTCCACTTTTCCAACATCCTGAATACTAAAATTGTCTAGTGAGCCTACAATCATCCAGGCTGTAGCCTACAAATGCAGATGAGCCATTCAGAAGCATTAGAGTCGTCATGGGGTCATTCAGTAGTATAGAAAGCTGGGTGAATGTTGATGATTATGGTTATAAAACGGAACAATGTTTAGTTCTAAATACATATCTGTTTATAATCTCTTTGGGAAGCTTGGTGAACAATCTGTTGGAATGGCACTACACCTCTAAAGTTTATCAGGACCATAGAAAAGCCTGGGGTGACATCTGCATACCGATGCTACTGTTCAGTACTGAGTGGGTTATGTCCATCACAATACGAGGCAGATTTTCTTTTTTCCAGAATCAGGAAAAAGCTAGCCCTTGAGAAATTTGCATTTATGATGTCAACCCCAGCTTTTCCTGAATCCTGAAATGGAGCAGTTTCACTCATCACGTGTACTAGTTAAAAATCCGTTGAGTCGGGAACAATGGAATTAACCAGATTAAGCAGCATTTCGCCTTTCAGGAATTGGGAAAGCTGGACCCTGATAACTTTTGGTGGATTTATTGTTCTGGTTATTAAGCTTGTGATGACTGCTAGACTCTCTATTGTTTGTGATGGCAATTTGACTAAAGTTGCAGTTACCAGAGCGCCTGTTCACAAGCGGGGCGCTACTTTTAGAAAAAAGTTGGTTTTTTTTTTTTGAAGTTGTACAATGCCTCATGCTTCAGCTAACATATAAAGATCATATCTATATAATAGTACGGTGGTAGGTGATGACTTCCTCTGCGCCCCTATCCGCTCTCATGTCGTCTCCGACGCTAAAGTAATCTATGAGAGAACCGCACTGCGTGGAATCAGGCTCTGGACAAATGAAAGCGTTGTATCATCAGGGGCTTCCCAATGGCCGCCTCCTTAAAAACTTAATTATTAGGATTAAATGCTTCTTTTTTAAACGTTCGCTTCAAAAAAAACCGCCGGACTTTATTAAATCTGTTGAAACTATTGCGCATGAGTCCCTTATATATAAACACCGCATTTATACGTCACCAAGACAAGGCAGGATGGAGACTTTATACTCCCCTTAGAAGTTGACGGAAGTTGATCTGGACTGAGAATAGCAAACCCATAGTGTACAACAGCATATATTCTGTAGGACTGGACGCAGAGCTGCAATCTGTACAATGTATCAGTGTTCCACTTGCTCCTGGGTGGTGAGAGAATTTGTGCCTACGATATTTGTAACCAAACTGCAGACTTTGGTTGACTTCACTAGCTCCACTTCTGGATGGTGAACATGATCCCATTCCAGACACTGACTAGAGGGAACATGCTGCACTTCTGCTGGGTAGGTGGCAAAGAGCTACCAGCAGAGTGAAACTATCTCAATTGTCCCCCTTTTTCCAGTAGTAAATTTCAGTTTTCTTTTATTACTGGTTCTCCTGCAGTGTCCTGACGTAAGGAGACTTGCTTTGTAGGTTGTCATATATCTGGGACTTTATCCTCTTCGCTGAAGGTAGGGGGCAGAAAGGGCTGTCAGCAGAACAGGGATTCGTAACACTGTCTAGAGGTAAAGCCACAGTCATTCCATCCAAAATAACTTCTTACTGTTTTGATTGATTGGCAGCATATTGACATGTTGTCAATATTATGCTGGGTTTGTCTCCTGCGGTAGGTGGCAGAGAAGAGCTGCAAAACAGGCAAGGATGGAATGCAACACACTGAGAGCCCAGGAATATAGCTGTCAACCCACTTCCCGTCCTGTGCCATTGTTGATTATTGACGTTACATGACCTGTTTTTTTAAGAATATCTGGTGTTTCTCTTGCGTGATAGGGTCAAGAAAGATCTGCCAGATTGTCACGACTGAGAATCCCCATTGTGCAGCCAGAGTTATTGATATGCTTTTTTGAAAGCTACTTCCACCTATGATCTGGACTTGCTGCGGTGGATAAAGGCAGAGAAGCAACAATTAAAGCCATCCCGACAGGGCCACTAAAGATTTCAGCCAGTTTCATTCCATCCACCAAAAACAGCATTTGCTGATTTTGTTATATTTCGAAGCTACCTTTACCCGATTATGCTGGTATTTTTCGCTGTGATAGAGGTAGTATTAGACACCTGGATAGAGAGGGGAATGAAAGCAGTACTTTCAGACCACTGGATACAGCACCCAGTCAGTGCCATACCTTCTGTCTGATATTGGAAGCTGACCACCGCAACGCTGAATTCCTGCTGTGATCAGGGCCAGAAAGCTGGACTGAAATTCCATTATTAATACTGTGAAAGAATTCAGTAGAAATTGTGATTATATACAAAGAAGAATTTCATTTTGCAAGCCGTTCTTCCGATTTCCTCTGTCTGGATGTAGATAAGACTCAGATTTCCCGCCGGACCCGCGCCGCGTCTTTCAGCCTCACCGGAGACGTCTTGGAGCGTTTCCTTTTAGGTGTTTTCCTAGGATCCGCCATCGACCCGCGATAACATTCTTTTCTTCCGGAGAATTGCTCGCGTCCTGTGATGTTTCTCAGACCCTGAGATGTCAGACTTGATCAAATCATGTTCACCTCAGCGTAAGGGAACGTCCGCGGAATCCGGGGCTGGTCGCCATTATGGGGGAGTGCAAGCGTTCCGCCAAAAACCTCCGTATGAGCTGCTTGTAATATGCCGGAGACGAGGGGCCGTGAGGCGTCTTCTGATGTGCAAACGTCTAAATATCTATTCGGGTTTATATCAATCGGGAAAGTTGGGTGTACTACTAATATGGTCACCATTAACTAATTCCACAGAGAGAGTAGACCCAGCCTTCCCAGTCCCTGAATGGCAAGTGTTTTCCTACATAGACTTACGTAATGGGAGATCAGAAAAAAGTCATAAAAAGGACAGCAGAACTCTAGGAACGTGGGTGGTCATTTCTGCTTTCTTCATACCTGAGTGGAATTGGTGAGAATGAATGTAAACTAGGATTGATATTATATTATTATTACACTTATAGGTGTAGGGACTGACATTCACACTGTGGATCATACCATCACCAGTCCCAAAAGGGGTTGATGAAATGAACCAATGCCAAAAGAGGGTTCCATTATTAACTCTTGCCAGGGCTCCCTCACATTTACGTGGGTAGACAGCTGAATGTGAGATGTTTTCCCACAGTGGATGGTAGAGATATCAGGTCACTTAGGAGTGTGATGCGGCAACGTGGTGTATATACATGCCCGGCGGCAGCGCAGTATATTAGTGCTGACGCTTCTCGTGCCCTGCCCGACCGGAGGCTCTTTTAACTGACTCATAACGATTACTGCTGCGCTTCAGCGGCAACGATTAGAACAGACAATGTATAAAACCATCTGTACAATATATCACTATATACAGAGAGTCCCCGTTATACCGGCTACATATATCATTATAACAGGAGATCTCCAGGTTATACGGCGTAACATATATCCATTATATACAGAGTCCCAGTTATACCAGCTGTACATATATCACTATATACAGGAATCCCCAGGTTATCCGGCTGGTACATATCACTTATATACAGAGATCCCCGGTTACACAGCGGTACATATATCATTATATACGGAGATCCCCAGGTTATAACCAGCTGTGACATATATCACTATATACAGGAGATCCACCCAGGTTATACCAGCCTGTACTATATCATTATATAACGGAGATCCCCAGGTTATACCAGCTGTACTATATCATATATAATACATGAGATCCCAGTATACCGCTGTAACAGATACATTGATATACAGGTAGATCCCCCAGGTTCTACCGGCTGGTACATATACATTATAATAAGAGATCTCCCAAGGTTATACCGCGTACATATATCACTTATACAGGAGATCCCCAGGTTATAGCTCAGCTGTTATATATGCACTATATACAGTGATATCCCCATGGTACCCGGCTGTACATATATCATTATTACAGGAGATCCCCAGGTTATCCGGCCTGTCCATATATCATTATATACAGGAGATCCCCAGGTTATAACCTTTCCATATTCATTATTATCGGATGATTCCCCCAGGTTCTACCAGCTGTACTATATCATTATATACAGGAATCCCCAGGGTTTACCGGCTGTACATATATCATTATATACAGGAGACCCCCAGGTTAATACCGTCTGTACATATATCACTATATACAGGAGATTCCCCATGTTTCCAGCTGTACATATATCTTAGATACAGGATCCCCAGGTTTCTACCAGCTGTACATATATCACTATCTAATTACAGGAGATCCCCAGGTGTACAACACCAGCTTACTATTCATTTATAGCAGAGATCACAGGTTACCGGCTTGACATATATCAGTATAACAGGAGATTCCCGCCATATATCCCGGCTGTACATATACATTATATACAGGAGATCCCCAGATTATACCGGCTGTCATGATCATGTTCGACAGAGAGCCCCAGTTATACCGCGGTACATATATCATTATTAATACAGGAGATCCCCATTTATACCGTCTGTACATATAATCATTATAACAGGATATCCCCAGTTATACCGTTGTACTATATTATTATATACAGGAGATCCCAGGGTTATACCGGCTGTACATATATTACTATATACAGGAGACCCCAGTTATACCGCTGTACAATATATCATTATATACGGAGATCCCCCGATTATACCGCTGTACATTATCATTATATAAGAGATTCCCCAGGTTATACCTCTGTACATATATTACATATACAGGAGATCCCCCAGGTTATACCGGCTGTAACATATATCATTAATAAATGAGATCCCCAGTTTATACCGGCTTACATATCTTTTATATCAGTAGATCCCCATGTTACACCAGTGTACATATATCATTATATACAGGAGATCCCCAGGTTATACCGGCTGTACCATATATCTTTATAACAGGAGATCCCCCAGGTTTCACGCTGTACAAATATATGATCATTATATACGGAGATCCCCGGTTATACCGCTGTCATCTATCATTAGATACAGGAGATCCCAGTTATACCGCTGTACATAATCACTATATACAGGAGATCCCCAGGTTAACGGCTGTCATATATCATGGATATACAGGATATCCCAGGGTATACCCGGCTTTACATTACACGCATACCGGAGTATCCCCCAGTTATACCAGCTGTACATATAAATCCTATATACATGAGATCCCCAGTGAGACACTTGTACATGTATCACTATATACAGGAATACCCCAGGTTACACCACTGTACATATCTCATTATCTCAGGATCCCCAGGTCTAACCAGCTGTACTATCACTATATACAGGAGATCCCCAGGTTTACCGGCTGTACATATTCACTATATCCAATGAAAAAAGATCCCCAGTTTTATACCAGCGGACATATATCATATATCAAGGAGTCCAAGGTTTTACACCAGCTGTACTATCTCATTATACAGGAGATCCCCAGGTTTATACCAGCTGTAACATATAAATCATTATTACAGGAGATCCCCAGTTTATACGCTGTACATACTACATTATCTAACAGGAAATCCCCAGGTTACACCAGCTGTATCGTATTCATTATATACAGGAGATCCCAGATTATACCGGCTGTACCTAATCATTATATAAAGAATCCCTAGGTTATACCGGCTGTACATATATTATTATCTACTGAGATCCCCAGTTTACAAACACCAGCTGTACATATTATCATTATATACAGGAGATACCCCAGTGATACCGGCTGTAAATATATCATTATATCCAGGAATCCCAGGTTCTACCATCTGTACATATATCATTATATACAGGAGATCCCCAGGTATACTCGGGATCTGTACATATATCATTAATACCAGGAGATCCCAGGTTATACCGTCTGTACATATATAACTATAACAGGAGATCCCCAGTTTTACCGGCTGTACATCTATCATTTATTACAGGAGATCCCCAGGTTATACCGGCTGTACATAGCCACTATATAACTTGAGATCCCCAGGTTATACCACTTTACATATATCACTATATACAGGAAATCCCCAGGTTTATACCAGCTGTAGCAATATAATCACTATATACAGGAGATCCCCCGTTATAACCAGCTGTACATAATATCATTAGATACATTGAGATCCCCATGTTATACCACTTTGGGGGGTCATATATCACTAGATACAGGAGAATCCCCGTTATACCGGCTGACATATCCACTATATACAAGGAGCTCCCCAGGTTATAACCACTGTCATATATCATTATATACAGGATATCCCCCGGTACACCACTGTACATATATCATTATAACAGGAAATCCCCAGGTTACACCGCGTACATATATCATTATATTACAGGGAAAAAAAAAAAAAAAAAAAGATCCCAGATATTACCATAATCCGGCTTGTACATATATCATTATATACAGGAGTCCCCAGGTTATACCGGCTGTACATATATTATATATACAGGAGATCCCCAGGTTAAAACCAGCGGATCATATATCATGAAAGACAGGAGATCCCCAGGTTAACTACCGGCTGTACATATATCATTATAATACGGAGATCCCCAGTTATAACGAGCTGTCATATATCATTATATACAGAGATCCCCAGGTTATACCGGCTGTACATAGTCTTCTATACAGGAGTCCCCAGGTTTAACCCGTGTACATATTCATTATATACAGGGGATCCCTAAGTTATACCGGCTGTACATGTATCATTATATACAGGTATACCAGGGTATACCGGCTGTCCATAGATCATTATCACCAGGAGATCCCCATGTTATACCGCTGTACATATATCATTTAGACAGAGATCCCCAGGTTATACCGGCTTGTACATATATCATTATAATACAGGAGATCCCCAGTTTATACCAGCTGTACAGATAATCATTATATCAGAGATCCCCCCATTATACCGTGACATATATCTTATATACAGGAGACTCCCCAGGTTATAACCGTCTGTACATATATCACTATATACAGAATTCCCCCCCCAGGTTCTCCAGCTTGTATATATCACTATATACATGCAGATCCCCAGGTTATACCAGCTGTGCATATATCACTATATACCAGGAGATCCCCAGTTATACCAGCTTTACATATATCATTATTACAGGAGATCCCCAGGTTTACCGGCTGTACATATATCATTATCTACGAGATCCCCAGGTTTACCTGGCTGTACATATATCCTTCTATACAGGAGATCACCAGGTTATAACCGTGCTGAACATATATCATTACTACCTGAGATCCCCGGTTATACCAGCTGTACATATATCAGTTATATACAGGAGATCCCCAGGTTATACCAGCTGTACATATTCAGTATATACAGGAGTCCCATGTTTACCAGGCTGTCAGATATCATTATATACAGGAATTCCCAGGTTATACCGGCTGTACATATATCATTTATACAGGAGATCCGCAGGTTTATAACCGCTGTATATATCCATTAGATACAGAGATCCCCAGGTTATCCCAGCTGTATATATCATATACTACAGGAATCCCCAGGTTTATACCAGCTTGTACTAATCCATTAGTATACCAGGAGATCCCCAGTTACCCAGCTGTACATATAATCATTATTACCAGGAGGCCCCAGGTGATAACCAGCTGTACATAATCATTATATCGAGCTCCCCCAGGTTATACCGGCTGTCTATCGTCTTTATATACAGGAGATCCAAGGGTTATACCAGCTGTACATATATCATGATTACGAGATCCCCAGGTTATACCAGCTTACTATACTTATATAAGGAATCCCCAGGTTAACCTGCTGTACATCTATCATTATATACAGGGATTCCCAGGTTATAACCGGCTGTACCTCTATCATCATATACAGGAGATCCGCAGGTTTAAACCGGCTGTGACATATTAATCATTATATACAGGGATATCCCCAGGTTTACCCGCTGTACATATTGTATATACAGAGATCCCCGTTATACCAGCCCCCTGTAACAATATCATTAGATACAGAGATCCCCAGTGTTATACCAGCTGTAATATATCATTCTATACAGGAGATCCCCAGGTGTACACCACGCTGTACATATATCATTATTATATACAGGAGAATCCCCCATGGTTATACCATCCTGTACTATATCATTATATACAGGAGATCCCAGGTTATCCGGCTGTACTATATCATTATATACAGGAGATCCCCAGTTATAACCACTGTACTATATCATTATAATAACAGGAGATCCCCAGGTTATACCAGCTGTACATATCTCAGTATATACAAGGAATCCTCCCCAGGTTATACCAGCTGTACATATTCATTCTAGAGAGGAGAGCCCCATGTCTAAATACCGGCTTGTACAGATATCATTATACGGAGATCCCCAGGTTTACCAGCTGTACATATATCATTATTACAGGGAGGTCCCCCAGGTTACTACCGTGCTGTACATATATCATTATATACAAGATCCCCAGTTTACCAGCGTACATATATCATTGCTCCGGAGAATCCCCAGGGTGGGTTCTACTCAGCTGTAACACATATAATATTATATACAGGAAATCCCCAGTTATAACCGGCTGTACATTATCTTATCTCCAGGAGATTCCCCAGGTATACCGGCTGTACATATACAAAGGAGACCCCAGGTATTATACCGGCTTTAATATATCATTATAGACAGGAGATACCCAGGTTATACCAGCTGTACATATATCATTTATATAAGGAGAGTTCCCCCGGTTCTACCGGCTTACATATCTCATTATTACAGGAGAAATCCCCGTTCTACCAGCTGTACATATATCATTATATTACAGAATCCAGGTTATAATACCGCTGTATATATATCATTATATACAGGAGCTCCCCAGGTTATACCGGCTGTACATATATCATTATTACGGATATTCCCCAGTTATACGTGAGAGCGGCGGTACATATATCAATTAATATACGAGACCCCAGGTTAGAACCAGCTTGTACATATATAACTATATACCGGAGATCCCCAGGTTATACCTGATTTACATATATCCTTATATACAGAGATCCCCAGTTATACCGCTGTACATATATTAATTGTACAGGAGATCCCCATGTTTATACCGTCTGTATATATATCATATATACAAGGAGATCCCCCAGGTTATACCGGGCTGTACATATATCATTATATAATGAGTCCCCAGGTTATAACCACTGTACATATATCATTATTACGGATCCCCGATTATACCGCTGTACATTAGCATTATACCGGAATCCCCAGTTATACCGGCTGTACTACATCATTATATCAGGAGACCCCAGTTATACCAGCTGTACTATATCATTATATATAAGGAGATTCCCCCAGGTTATAACCGGCTGTACATAATCTTATATACAGGAGATCCCCCAGGTTATACCGTCTGTACATACATCATTATATACAGGATAAAAAAAACCCCCAACCAACCCCCAGAGTATACCAGCTGTACATATATAACTATACACTATTTGAAGCTTGTATATACAGATATTGTATAGGGGGTGCTGGTAAGCTTGGGTCATGTGGTCCGGTCCTGTTAACTGAATGACATCGATAATATATTCCTGTTTTCCGCCCAAGGACTTTTGGAAACTTCTGTCGTTATTACTCCTCTCCGATGTTTTTTCCTCATTCATCGCGGCCGGGAATTTGTCCCCTTAAAAAAACGGCTTTCCTGACTGGAGGCGCTGCAAGACGGATAAGTCCTGGATTTGGCTGCTTTTTGTAATACGGACAGGTCGAGATAAGACGAAAAAATCCATAGAAAGAAGAATGAGGTTATGTGAGGTGCGGGGTCGGCGTCCGGACCTCGGGGGGTCGGGTTCGGAATACGTGTGTATCAAACGCAGGCGCTGTCAGCGTGCGATTGTCAGACAGATAAGGGGTATGAGGGGGGGGGCGTAAGCCGTGCTCTCCTTCTTATTTTACAAACAATATAAGATGTTCCGGGAGTTTAAGTATTTTTTTCCGAACATCAAAGAGCCCATGTTGGGCATCCTTTCCCATCGCTTCCCTTCCGACACATCGTGAGTAGACAGATAAGAGTTACTCTATATCTGTCGAGATGTCGAGTGACAGTTATGTTTGTGGGCGGGCCAAAGTTTAAAGTTCTGATCTCCCAATCATGAGTTTTTCAATCCCTGGGATTGGGAAAGGACCAGAACGGTAACTTGGACACCAGCCAAAACAGGTTTCATACGGCACCTTCAAGAACACCCCCCGCCCAGGATTAGATTCTGTCTCTACAACTTCCAAATTGCCAACAAGGTCAAGTACTATGGACACCACCAGTAGTTTGTGACCCCATAACATGCTGTCCATGCAAATAGTTGGTGGCCACCATTAACTCCAACATCATCTACAGCTGGACCTTTGAGGCTACTGATGTGGCCTCCCAAGGAGCCAATGGCGCTAACTTGGACCTTTCAAACACGATATGGGTTGTCCTCTGGTAGTGCTTTTGGGCCTCCTAAGTTTCTTTTGCATCTGCCGTTTATACTTTAATTTGTCCTTCGCTAAATATTTTTGGCCTATTACTGTGTTTTACAAGGATCCTAGAGTCAGTCCCAATCGTCTTAGTTCTTGGCTAGATTGGTGTTGTCTTCTGGTTAGAATCTTTGGGGTTCCTAATGTGGTCCTTTGACCGATGTCATCTGGCCAAATCTCCGTTGGGTTGTCCTTAGCTAAATCCTTTGCCCTACTAATGTGCGCTACCGAGGATCCTATAGTCGTCCGAACCCATCTTGACCCCTCTTGACCAGATATGATGATTTCTCTTTGAGCTTTCTCGGCCTCTAACTCCTATGACCTATATCCATCTGACCTTAATCTTTACTTACGGTTGTCCTCAGCTACATCCTTTGGCCCTACGAATGTGCACTACCAGAGGATCCTATATCAGTCGGAACCCATCTTGACCTCTTTGAATATATAAGTGTGTCCTTTCTCCTCTCAGTTCTTGGACCTCCTTATGTGGTCCTATTTCTTACCTTGCTCTTTTTTCTCTTGACCTTAAGTGTGGTCCTCAGCCTAAATCTTTTGGCTCTATCTGTATACGACACAGAGGATCCAATAGTTAGTCCGAACCCATCTGACCTCTCGACCAGATATGATGACTTCTTCTGTTGGATCTTCTCTTCGAGCCTCCTAATCTGCCCTAGGACCTTATATCCTATCTGACCTATACTTTACTTTAGGTTGGTCTTCAGCTAAATCCTTTCCCTACTAATGGGCACTACCAAGATCCTATAGTCAAGTCGGAACCTCTTGACCTCGTTGATATATTGGTTTGTTTCTCTCAGTTTTTTGGGACCTCCTTATGTTCCCTATTTCTTATACCTGGCTCTTTCTTGCCTAAGGTGGTCCTCAGCTACTCTTTTGGCCCTATTCTGTAATACTACCAGAGGATCTATAGTCGGTCCTAACCCAATCTTGACCTCTTTTGACCAATATGATGACTTCCCTTCTGTTAGATCTCCTGGTGCCTCCTATCTTCCCCTATGACCTTATGACTATCGACCCTACCTTTAACTTTAAGTTGTCTTCAGCTGAAAAAATCTTTTAGACCTACAATAGTGCACTCCCATACTGGATCCTATAGTCAGAGTCGGCCCATCTTGTGACCTCTCTGACCAGATATGACTGACTTCTTTCTGTTAGATCTTCTGGGCCTCCTATCTGTCCTATGGACAATATTCTATCTGACCCTAACTTTACTTTAGGTTGTCTTCAGCTAATCTATGGCCTACTAATGTGTCCTACTAAAGGATCCTATCTCCAGTCGTTTGTTGTCGCTGAACTATAAATGGGTTGACTTCTACTAGATCTTTGGGCCATCCTAAAACCCTGCTACACTGCACTATGACCTTTGCTCTCTACTCGTGACCTCTTAATACCAACATGCCCATGACAGTTTCTTGGTCTGAAATGCGTAGGGAGTCTGAAACCCAGCCCTAAAGTTGGGTCAAGCTGTTCAGGGGCGGCCTATATATCCGCTTGTGGGTGGGACTACCTACACCTTCTTTGATGAAAGTTGTTTGGGATGATTTTTAATCCTTACTTGTACTTCTCGTTTTCCCTGCTAATCCTAAATTGGGTTCAAGCCGATCACGTTTTAATTCCAGAGCTGATATTCTGTTACAATTTGCTATAATACGGCCCTTGTTCTGCTACTTGGATGATCGGAGTTTACATGCCCGTTACACAGCCACGCTCACATCTATTGAGAATAATATACGAAATAGTTTGGATAGCTGAGTAAGACATCTCCCCCCCGTCCCTGGTTCGCCTGACGTATTGTAATGTGAATTTTACAGCTGAATTATAGAAGCGCGAACTGGGCATTCCGTAGACGTGTTCTATATAGACAAGTAATGAACCCCGACAGGAATAAATCAATCACTTAATGAATTTTTCTTTTCTGAGAACGATTTCTTATCATTTTTCTGGCCACTACAATGGAATCTAGGTAATCAAATGTGTTTGTTAATTTCATTTTTGTAATTTATATACAGCGGCCGACATATTATCCCAGGAGATTGCCACGAAGAACAACTACTCGCAATGTCACATATACACGACATAAAATACTAATCATATAACTACTATAATACTGCCCCCATGTACAATAATATAACTCTATAATACTGCCCCCTATGTCACAAGAATTAACTACTATAATACTGCCCCCTATGTACAAGAGATAACTACTTAATACTGCCCCTTATATACAGAGAATCTAACTACGATACGACTGGCCCCCTATTGTACAGGCATATAACTACTATAATACTGCCCCCCTATTAAAGTAATATAACTACTCTAATACTGCCCCTATTTACAAGAATATAACTACTATAATACTGCCCCCCCTATGTACAGATATAACGACTATAGATAATGCCCCCTATGTACAAGAATATAACTACTATAATACGGCCTGTTCCCCCTATGTAACAGAATATAACTACTATAATACTGCCCCCTATGTACAAGAATATAACTACTATAATACTGCCCCCTAACCGTCCAGGAATATCACTACTATAATACTGCACCCTTATTACAAGAATATAACTACTTATACTGCCCCTATTACAAGAATATACTAACTATAACTGCCCCCTATGTACAACGAATATAACTACCATAATCCTGCCCTCTATGCAAAATAATATAACTACATAATACTGCCCCCTATGTACAAGAATGTAACACTATCATACTGCCCCCCTCTGTACAGGGAGATATCAAACTAACTATAATACTGCCCCCCTCCCCTGTACAAGAATAACTACTATAATCTGCATCTATGACAAATAATAAATACTAAACTCCCTATAAGAACTGCCCCCTAGGTACAGATATACTACTATATAACTGCCCCCGATGTTAAGAATATTAACTACTATAATACTACTGCCCCTATGTACAAGAATATAACTAACTATAATCTGCCCCCTTTTACAAGATATAACTACTATACTCCTGCCCCCTAGGTACAAGAATATATAACCTCTATAATCATACTGCCTCCTAGTACAAGAAATATAACTACCATAAACTGACTAACTAGGCCCCCTATGTACAGGATATCACACTATAATACATGCCCCTATGTACAGCAATATAACTACTATATACTGCCCCTATGTACAGAATATACTACTATTACTGTCCGCCTATGTACAGGAATATAACTACTATAATACTGCCCCCGATTACAAGAATATACTACTATAATACTGGCCCCCTATGTACAAGATATAACTACATAATACGGCCCTTATGTACAGGAAGACTAACTACTATAATACTGCCCCCTATTTACAAGAATATAACTCTTACTATATCTGCCTGCCCTATGTACAGAATATAATTACTATAATACTGGACCCCTATGTACAGGAATAGAATCTATAATAACTGCCCCACCTATGTACAGGAATCTAACTTCTTAATACTGTTCCCCTCCCCTAGTACAAGAATAATACTCCCTAATACTACTCCCTATGTACAGGAATCTAACGCTATAATCCTATACTGCGCCCCTATGTACAAGAATCTAAGCTCCCTACTACTACGCCCCTAATGTATCAGGAATATAATGCTATATATACTGCCCTCCTATGTACAAGACTCTAACTACTATTAATACTGCCCCCTATGTACAAGAATATAACTACTATATACTGCCCCCTATTTACAAGAATATAACTACTAATAAGTGCCCCTATTACAAGAATATAACTACTATAATACTGCCGCCCATGTCCATAATATAAACTACTATAATACTTCCTCCCTATGTCCAAGAATAATAACTACATATAACTGCCCCCTATGTAAGAGAATATAACTACTATAGATACTGCCCCCTATTCAAGAATATACTACTATAATACTGCCCCCTATGTTCAAGAATATAACTAACTATAATACTGCACCTATGTAGCAAATATCACTACTATAATACTGGCCCTCGCCCCCGTATGTACAAGAATATAACTACTAAATACAACTGCCCCCTATGTACAGCAATATACCTACTATAATACGCCCCCTAATTACAGACTATACTACTATAATACTGCCCGCCTATGTACATGAATATAACTACTATAATACTGCCAGCCCTCATGTGACATAAGAATATAACTACTATAAACTGCCCCCTATTACAGGATACAACTACTAATAATAGTGCCCCCTTGTACAAGAATATAACTAGCTATATCATGGCCCCCTATGTACAAAATATAACTACTATATACTGCCCTATGTATGGAAATACACCAATAAAGTTCTCATGTTGGATTATGTGTTGTCTCCTCTACAGTACAGTTTATGTGTGGATGCAATTCCATAGAACGTTCTGAGCTTTCATCTTATACGTACAAGTCTTCCTCCCATCATATTTTAATCGTCCTTGTAGTATGATCTTCTCTTTTTCCTAGCATTAACGCCCTTGGGTGTATAATCACTCAATCACATAGTGACGGGAGATTCTAAGCAATGTGTGACCCAAGCTAGAAGTTAGTGTAGTACAAGTCTGTTGTGGACGTATAAAGCTAGTTACAGTCAATAGATGCAAACCTCCTCTGCCGATGGACAGTAGAGGGAGTGCTCGGAGGCCCTGACCTGGCCTGTTGCTTCCTAGGGACGAAGTCGGTCAGGACTAAGACATTATGGCAGACAGGAGTAAAGAGCAGAGCGTGACACCGGGTATTTACTTAACCTGTGACAATTATTTGTTCGACGAAATAATAATTACTTGGTTTCTCTATAAAGTGGAAGTGGAGGACTCGTAAAGGGGAAACTTTCTTTTGAAAACAGAATATTTAACGGCCTCGTCTCATGTAGATGTGGTTTTTCTCCCTAATTAATTTGTCATTTGTTATCAAAATCGACCAACTATTCAAAAGTTAGCCACTGTTTCAAAAGTTAGTGGGCCAAGGTGGGTTTTAAATCTAAGCAGGGGTGTGTCCGTGTCTACGCTATATCAGGATTTACAATAGACTGGTCGGAGGTCAATATCTTTTGATGGGTGGACGGATTTAATAAAACAAGCACTAAATTGATCATGGTCAACAGTGGGAATCCCGCTTGAGGGTACATTTTGGAACTTATGTTTCATGACAGCCCCCTTAAAGGGGTTTTTTCGCACGTTAGGAAAGTGAACCATTTGTGCTTTGATAAATCACTAGGGCTAAAGTCTCTCATATATACCCTTTCCTCCCAACATCCTTCTAGGTGCTATATTTACCATTTAGCAAACCACACTTCTCTTGTGAGATCAGTGCAGCTGGGTTTTGGGCCTTGCCGCTTATCTCTTTGATATATAGGCGAAGCATAGTTTCGGGGACCGATTGATATCGTTATAGGCAGCTCTGACTCATCATATCTATGTAGCTCACGTCCCCTCCATCATGTCAGAATTGAAGAAGTATTCTGTGTCCTCCTCCCACTACCATATCAGGTGAGAATAGAGTCTCATTCCGCCTGTCGAGGCGGCCACAGTTTTTTAGCCGGCCGTCATCAGTCATCCCTTTAACAGCTCCTCCACACGCGGCCCGCGGAGCTATAAAGTGACGACGGCTGCTGTAAGCGTGTTTATTTAGCCTGCCGCTGCTCCATTTTATTCACGGGCCAATATGATGATGCACGATGTGGCATATTTCCTCCTCTGCGGCATCAGGCGACTCTCTCTAGAAACCCGTTTAACAAGTGATTCTCTATCTGCAAATGTCTAGGCGTCTTGTCTGAGACGCCGGAGGTGACATGTCGTTGGACGATGTGACACCATTCGTCAACCGCGCTGCCCCTGATCTCTCTATTCTCAATCCTTACCCATCAAGGCAAATCCGTCTCGGCCAGTCTGCTCCGCTGAAATCTCTGTGCTGCTGTGTGGGGGTCTTTATTTTAGTAGGCGGATTTCGGACTTTTTTGTATCGGCTGTGAGGGTCTTACCTTATATCAGGCATGTGCTTTGTTTGGGGTTTTTTTCAGGCAATCTTTTTTTTTAAAAAGGCACACAAAAGTGGGGCATCTTCTTCTGGCGACCGCCTGCGACCCGCTATGAACCTTCTCCAACAACTCCAGTAGCACAAATTTGCGATTTTTCCATCATTGGGGGTCATTATACTAAAGCCGCGATTCGCGTTTTCCCCCCCCCCCGACTTGTTACGCAATATTTCCGATTTGCGCCGATTGTACCTGAATTGCTCCGGGATTGTGGCGCACGCGATCGATTGTGCGGCATCGGCGCCGGCCTCGCGGGACGAAATCGGTGGAGTGGCGCGACTAAAACCGCACTATCAAAAAAAACCCAAAAAAACCGGCCGCATTTAAAAACCGAAATAAGTGTCCGCGTGGTTGGGTAGCGCTTACCTTCAGCTTGGTCCAGGTGGTGAATTCCGCGCGATGAGATGACTTTTCAGCGCAGCAGCGGGGCCACTCCTGGTGTATCGCGGAAGAACAGCTTCTTAAATCCCGGCCGGACCCGAATCAGCGCATTTAAGCGCGCCGCATGAGATCGCGACTGGACCGGGATAAGTAAATGTGCCCCATTGTGATCTGGATTCGAAAGATCTGTGCCTAGACGAGTGAAAAGTTGTCATTTTGGGGTGAAAATACACAAATGCCTTCAAAAAAGTGCCAACCCTACATATATATTATCCCTGTACTGTGACATCACTATGTGTCTTATCCATGTACTTGACAATCACTGTGTGTATTCTCTCTGTATGTGACTCATACTGTGTATGATCCCTGTACTTGACCATCACTGTTGTCTTAGCCCTGTCGTGACATCTACTGGTGTGTAATTTCTCTGTACTTGACATCCACTCACTTCTCTGTGTGGATTATCCCTTACTGTGACATCACTGTGTGTATCATCTCCTGTACTGTGACATCACTTGTGTATTATCCCTGTACTGTGACAAATCGGTCTGTGTTATTATCTCTGTACTTGACCTTTCTGTGTGGTATTATCCCTGTACTGTGACATCATGTGTGTATTTATCTCTGTACTGTGACATCACAGTGTGTATAATCTCTGTTACGGTGACAATCGCTGTGTGTATTCCGCTCTGTAGTGTGACATTCCTGTGTGTATTATATCCCTGTACTGGGACATCACTGGGTTTTATCTCTGTACTTGGACATCGCTGTTGTATTAATCTCTGACTGTGACATCACTGTGTGTATTATCCCTGTACTGTGACATCACTGAGTTGTATTTCCCTGTTTCTGTGACATCGCTGTGTGTATTATCCCTGTACTGTGACATTGCTGTGTGTATTGATCCCTGTAGTTGACATCACTGTGTGTATGACGCTTACTGTGACATCACTGTTTGTCTGATTAGTCCCTGTACGGTGGACAAAATCGCTGTGTGTATTATCCCTACTGTGACACATCGCTGTGTGTATTATCCCTGTTACTGTGACATCGCTGTGTTTATTATCTTGTACTGTGACATCACTGTTTGTATTATCCCTGTACTGTGACACACTGTGTGTATTAATGCCCTGTACTTGACATCACTGTGTGTATTATCTCTGTACTGTGACAGCACTGGTGTGTATTATCCTCTGTATCTGTGACATCACTGTTTGTATATCCTGTACTGTGAACATCAGCTGTGTGTACTACTCCCTGTACTGTGACATCACTGTGTGTATTATCCCTGGACTATGACATCACTGTGTGTATAATCCTGACTGTGATAGTCACTCGTGTGTATTTTCACCTGACTGTGACCTCACGTTGTGTATTATCCCTGTACTATGACACATTAGTGTTATATCTCTGTACTGTGACATCACTGTGTGTTTATCTCGTACTGTGACTCCTGTGTATTTCCCTGACTATGGACATCCTGTGTGTATTATCCTGTACTGTGACATCATCGGTTGTCTTATCTCTGTACTGTGACATCACACTGTGTATTATTCGCGCTGTACTCTCTGTGACATCACTGTGTATTATCCCTGTACTGTGGTCATCACTTTTTGTATTATCTGTACTGTAACATCACGTATATATTATCCCTTACTGTGACCATCACTACTGGTTGTATTATCCCTGTATCTGCTCACATCACTCTTTTGTGGTGTATTATCTCTGCACTGTGACATCACTGGTGTATTACTCCCTTTACTGTGGTGACACATCACTGTTTGTATTATCCATGGACTTTGGACATCAACTTTGTATTATCCCTGTACTGTGACATCACTGTGTCTTATTCCGCTTACTGTGACATCACTGTGTGTATTATCTCTGTAAGGCTGTGACATCACTGTGTGTATTTCTTGTAACCGTGTGACATCACTGTGTGGTATTATCCCTGTACTGTGACATCGCTGTGTGTATTATACTCTGTACTGTGACAAAGATGGATGTGTGTATTAATCCCTGTACTGTGAACCTCACTCTCCAACACCGGACAGGGACCCACATGACCCAAAGCTACAGCAACCCCTATACAATGACATAGATAATAGATTCTGATTTCTCCCCAAGGACTTTTGGAAACTTCTGTCGTCTTATTAATCCTCTCCGATGTTTTTCCTCATTCATCGCGGCCGGGAATTTGTCTTAAACGTCTTTCCTGACTGGAGAAGCGCTGCAGACGGATAAGTCCTGGATGTGGCGGCTTTTTTATACGGACAGGTCGAGATAAGACGGAAAAAATCATAGAAAGAAGAATGAGGTGATGAGGTGCGGGGTCTGCGGCCGGACCCGGGGGGATTCGGGTTCTGAATAACGATGTGTATACGCCAGGCGCTGTCAGCGTGCAGATTGTCAGACAGATAAGGGGGAGGAGGGGGGGGGCGAGCCGTGCGCCTTCTGTATTTACAAAAATATTAAGATGTTCCGGGAGTTTATTATTTTTTTCCGGAACATCAAAGAGCCCATGTTGGCATCTGTTTCCCATCGCTTCCATTCCAGACACATCGTGATGTAGACAGATAGAGAGTTAACTCTATATCTGTCGAGATGTCGAGTGACAGTTATTTTGTGGGCGGGGCCAAATTTAAAAGTTCTGATCTCCCAATCAGTGAGTTTCAATCCCTTGGGATTGGGAAAGGAACCAGAACGGTAACTTGGAGCACCATCCAAAACAGGTTTCATACGGCACCTTCAAGACCCCGGGCCCAGGATTAGAATTCTTTCTCTACAACTTCCAATTGCCAACAAGGGTCAAGTACTATGGACACCACAAGTAGTGTGTGACCCCATCACATGCTGTCCATAGCAATAAGTGGTGGACACCATTAACTTCCAACAAGATCTACAGCTGGACCTTTGAGGCTACTGATGTGTCCTCCCAGAGGATCCAATGGCTCTAACTTGACCTTTCAAACACGATATGGGGTTGTCCTCTGGTAGTGCTTTTGGGCCTCCTAAAGTTTCTTTTGCATCTTGCCCTATTTATACCTTTAGATTGTCTTCAGCTAAATATTTTGGCCTATTAATGTGTTTTACCAGAGGATCCTAGAGTCAGTCCAATCCGTCTTTAGTTCTTGGACTAGATATGGTGTTGTCTTCTGTTAGATCTTTGGGTTCCCTAATGTGTCCTTTGACCTATGTCTAATCTGGCCAAATCTTGCCGTTAGGGTTGTCCTTAGCTTACCAGAGGATCCATATAGTAGTCGAAACCCATCTGGTCCTCTTCGACCAGATTGATGATTCTTCGTTGGATCTTCTGGGGGAGCCTCCATTAATTGCCCTATGAACCTAGATCCTATCTGACCTTAACCGTTTACTTTAAGGTTGTCTTCAGCTAAATCCTTTGCCCTACTAATGTGCACTACCAGAGGATCCTATAGTCAGTCCGAACCCATCTTGACCTCTTTGACCAGATATGATGACTTCTTCTGTTGGATCTTCTGGGCCTCCTAATCTGTCCTATGACCTATATTCTATCTGACCATTTCTTGACCTTAAGGAGGTCCTCAGCTAAATCTTTTTGCCCTATTCTGTATACTACCAGAGGATCCAATAGTTAGTCCGAAACCATCTTGACCTCTTTGACCAGATATGATGACTTCTTCTGTTGGATCTTCTGAGCCTCCTAATCTGCCCTATGACCTATATCCTATCTGACCCTACCTTTACTTTAAGGTTGTCTTCAGCTAAATCTTATGGCCTACTAATGTGCACTACCAGAGGATCCTATAGTCAGTCGGGAAACCCCATCTGACCTCTTTGATAATATTGTTGTTTATGTCAGTTTATCAGCTTTGGGACCATCCAGTGTCCTAGGTCTACCTGTGCTCATTGCTTGACTTAGGTGGTCCTCAAGCTAAAATTTTGGCGCTATTACTGTATACTACCAGAGGATCTATGTCGGGTCCGACCCATCTTGACCTCTTTGACCAGATCATGATGACCTCTTTTGTTTAGATCTCCCTGCGCCTCCTAATCTGCCCTCAGACCTATTTCTCGAGCGGACCCTACCTTTACTTTAGGTTGTCTTAGCTAAATCCTTGACCTATAATGGGACTACCACGACGGATCCTATAGGTCAGTCGGACCCCATCTTGACACTCTGCGACCAGTATTTGATGACTTCTTCGTGTTAGATCTTCGGGCCCTCCTAATCTGTCCTATGACCATATCTATACTGACCCTACCTTTGCTAAGGTTTGTCTCGCTAAATCTGTAGGACTACTAATGTGTCCTACTAAAGGATCCTATAGCCAGTCGTTGTTGTCTCTAACTAGAAATGGGGTTAACTTCTACTAGATTTTTGGGACCTCCTAACCTGCTACACTATGACCTTTGCTCTCTATCGTGACCTCTTAATACCAACATGCCATGACAGTTCTTGGTCTGAATGCGTAGGGATTCTGAAACCCAGCCCTAAGGTGGGTCAAGCTGTTCAGGGGCGGGCCTATAGATCCTCGTGGGTGGGACTACACCTGCTTAGAAGTTTGTGGGGATGATTTTAATCCTTGCTTTGTACGTCAGCGTTTCCTGCGAATCCTAACATTGGGTTAAAGGACAGATCACTTTAAATTCCAGAGCTGATATTCTGTTACAATTGCTATAAATACGGCCCTTGTTCTGCTACTTGGGATGAATCAGGAGTTTACATTCCGTGTACACAGCCAGCGCTCACTCTATGGAGAATAATAGACGGAAAATAGTGTGGTACTGGATGTAAGAAATCTCCCCCGTCCTGTGTGCGCCTGGATCATTGGGTATGGTGTTGACGGCAGGAATGATATGAGAAAGCCGAACTGCATCCGTAAGGGACGTGTTGTATATAAAGACCAATAGGGAAACCCAGACAGGATAAAATAAATCAACTTTATGAATTTTCTGAGAAGCGATTTCTTAATCAGTTCGGCCAATACAATGGAATCTAGGTAGAAATGTTTTGTTAATTAAATTTTTGTAATTTGTATACAGCAGGCGACATATTATACAGGGAGAGGGCAGCGGAAGAACAACTACGGCAATGTCACATATCACTGACATAAAATACTAAGCATATAACTAATATAATACTGCCCCCTATGTACAAGAACATAGTAACTGCTATAATATGCCCCTAGTACAAGAATATAACTAATTACTACTGCCCCCTATGTACAAGAATATAAACTATATAATACGGGCCCCTTTATACAAGGAATATAACTACTCTAATACTGCCCCCTATTGTACAGGAATAATAAACTACTATATACTGCCCCCTAGGTAAAGGAATTAACTTACTATATACTGCCCCCCTATGTTACAAGAATATAACTACTATAATACTGCCCCCTATGTACAGGAATATAATATTATAAAACTACTTATAATAATGCCCCACTAGGTTAAAGCATAATAAACTTACGTAATACTGCCCCCTATGTACAAGATATAAATATATAATACTGCCCCCTGTACAAGAATATACCTACTATAATTACTCCCCTACGTACAGGGAATATAAACTACTATAAACTGCACCCTATGTAAAGAATATAACACTATAATTACTGCCCCCTAGGACAAGAATATACTAATATAATACGCCCCTATGTACAAGAATATAACTACCCATACTTACTGCCCTCTATGCAAAAGAAGAATAAACTATATAATATACTCCCCCTATGTACAAGAATGTAACCCTATAATACTGCCCCCTTGTACAAGAATATAAACTACTATAATATGCCCACTGCTGTACAAGATATAACTATATATAACTGCCTTCCATGTACAAGAATATGAATACATAATTACTGCCCCATATGTACAGGGATGGATATAAAACACCTATAATACTGCCCCCTATGATAAGAAATAACTACTATAATACTGCCCCCTATGTCCAAAGAATATAACACTACTACAGCCCCCTATGTACAAGGATATAACTACTATAATTAACTGCCCCCTAGGTACAAGAAAGATAACTTACGTTAATACTGCCCTTAGGTACAAGAATATAACTACCATAATACGGCCCCCTATGTACAGGGGATATCACGTACTCTAACTTTGCCCCTATGTACCAAGAATATAAATATATAATACTGCCTCCTATGTACAGGAATTATAAAATACTATATATGTCCCCTATGACCGGAATATAACTACTATAATACTGCCCCCTATGTACAAGAAATAAATTACATAATACTGCCCCGATGACAAGAAGATAACTACTATTAATACTGCCACTATGTACAGGGACTATAACGACTATAATTTACTGCCCCCTATGGACAGGACTATAACGACTTAATCTGCCCCCTATGTACAAGACATAAGTACTATAATACGGCCCCCTATGTACAGGAATAAACTACTATAATACTGACACTAGTACAGGAATAGAACTTCTATAATACTGCCCCCTATGTACAGAATCTAACCTTACCATAACTACACCCTATGTACAGGAAATAAACTGCTATAATACTGCCCCCTTGTACAAGAAATAAACTACCATAATACTACACCGTATGTACAGGATATAACTGTATAATACGCCCCCTATGTACAAGCAATATAACTACTATAATACTGCCCCTATGTACAAGAACTTTAATTACTATAATATGCCCCCTATGTACAAGAAATAAACTAAATAATACTGGCCCCCTCTGTGAAAAATATAATTACGTAATACTGCCCCATATGTACAAGAATATAAACCTACATACTACTGCCCCCTAGGTACAAGAAATATAACTACTATAATACTGCCCCCATGCTACAAGAATATAACTACTATAATACTGCCCCCTATGTACAAGAATATAAACTACTCTAATACGCCCCCTATGTTCAAGAATCTAACATTACATAATGACTGCCCCTATGTACAAGAATATAACTATATAATACTGCCCCCTGTACGCAAGAATTATAACTAATATAATACTGCCCCCATGTAAAGGAAACTATACAACTACTATAATCTGGCCCCTAGGGTAACACGAATATAATACTATAACTGCCCCATATGTACAGGAATATAATACTATAATACTGCCACATATGTACAAAGAATATAACTAATATAAATTACTGACCCCATGTACAGGAATACAACTACATAATAGTGCCCCCTATGTTCAAGAAATAACTACTATAATACTGCCCCCTATGTACAAGAATAGAAATACAACTATGACCCCTATGTATGGCATACAACACAATAAAGCTTGATTGAGTGGATTAGTGTTGTCTCCTCTACAGTACAGTATTATTAGTGTGAATAAATTCCATAGAAAATTTACTTCCCTCTGTATACGGTACAGGTACCATCCATCATATTACGGCTCTCTTGTGTAGTATGATATTTTTTCTATCATTTAACCCCTTGGTGTATAATAAGTCAATCACATAGTGACATGGAGATTCTAAGCAAATGTGTGACCCCAAGTCTAGAAGGTTAGTGTAGACAAGTCTGTCTGTGTAATGGATAAAATGCTAATACATTCTAATAGATGCAAATCCTCCTCATGCATATGGATCAGTAGAGGAATGTGCTCGGCCCTGACCTGCCTGTTGCTCCGAGGGGACAGAAGTCAGTCAGGACTAAGACATTTTATGCAGACAGGAGTAACAGAAGGACCAGTGGCACGCGGTATTTACTACCTGTGGACAATTATTTGTTCACGAAATTAATTAGTTTATTGGTTGACTATATAAGTGGAAGTGGAGGAATCTTTAAAGGGAACTTTCTTTGAAAACAGAATATTTTAACGGGCCTCTATCATGGATAGATTGGTTTCCCTTAATTAATTTGTCATGGTTTTATCAACATTCTGACAAAACGATTCAAACAGTTATGGGCCACTGGTCAAAAAGTTAGCCAAGGGGGTTGTAAATCTAAGCAGGGGCGTGTCCGTGTCTATTCTAATAATCAGGGATTTACATATAGACTTCCGGAGGTCATATCTTTTGAATGGGTGGACGGATTTTAATAAAACAAACACTAAATTGATCAGGGGCACAGTGGGAATCGCTTGAGGTTGTAGCATTTGGAAACTTAGTGTTTTCATGACAAGCCCTTAAGAGGGGTTTTTCACGTTACCAGGTGAACATTTGGGCTTGGATAAATCACGGGGCTACAAGTATCCATTTACCTTTCCCCCAACATCCTTTAGGGCTTATTACACCACACTCTTCTTGGGGGAGATCAGCAGCTGCGGTTTGGGGCAATGCATGCGGCTTATCTAGTGGATCTTTATAGCAAGCAGTAGTTTCGGGGAACCGATCGAATGGTCGTAAGGAACGCCTCTTGGACAATAGATCTATGAGCTCCGGGTTCCCTTCCACATGCAGAGATTGGAACCAAGATGCGTGTCCCTCCTCCAGTAACCAGATTCGGGAGATGGAGAGTCTTCTTCCCTGCGAGGCGGCCACATTTTTTAGCCGTCCGTCATCAGTCATCCCTTTAACAGCTCCTGCCACACGCGGCAGCGGAGCTATAAAGTGAGACGCTGCTGTAGCGTGTTTATGTTAGCGGCTGCCGCTGCGCCATTTATTCACGGCCCAATGATGGATGAGGCACGAGGTGGCATATTTCCTGCGGCATCGGCGACTCTCTACTAGACCCGTAACAAGTGATATCTCTGTCTGCATGTCATGGCGTGTCTGAGGACTGGAGGTGACAGGTCGTGGACAGATGTGACACCATGGAGTCACCGCTGCCCCTGATTCGGAGATTCTCTAATCCTTACATCAATGCAAATCCGTCTCGGACAGTCTGCCTCCGCTGAAATACTCTGATGGTGCTGTTGTGGGGTGGGTCATTATCTTTAGAGGATTGATTTCGGACTTTTTTGATACATCTGTGAGGGTCTTATATCAGGCATGTGAGTTTGTTGGGGGTTTTTTTCACAATCTTATTTTTTTAAAAGTCACACAAAAGTGGCATATTCTTCTGCGACCCCTATGAAACCTTCTCCTACAACTCCTAGGTAGCACAAATTGCGATTTTTCCAACATGGGGGTTCATCTACTAACGGCCCGATTCGCGTTCCGACGTGTTACGAGACTATTTCCGATATTTTGCGCCGATTGTAACTGGAATTGCCCGGGATGTGGCGCAAACCACGCGATAGGATTGTTGGCGCATAGGAGCAGGCTATTGAGCCAGGGAAGGAAAGCGGGGGGAGTGGCCGAACGAAAACCCCGACGTATTCAGAAAAACCGCCGCTTTATTTTAAAAAACCGAAAAAAAGTGTCGTTTGGGGTAAGCGATTCCATTCACTGGTTCGAGGTGGTGAAATTCCGGCGCGATGAGATGACTTTCCCAGCGCCAGCCAGCAGGCCACCTGGTGGACGGCGCGGAAGAACTACAAGTCATAAAATCCCGGCCGGTACACGAATACAGAGCAGGGAACGGCCGCTGGATCGCGACTGGAACCGGGGTACGTAACATGTTGCCCCATTGTGATCTGGATTTAAAGATCTGCAGCGAGTGGAAAAGTTGTACATTTTGGTGAAAATACACAAATGCACCAAAAAAGTCACACATACATACATATATATTATCCCTGTACTGTGACATCACTATGTGCATTATCCATGTACGTGAACATCACGGTGTATTATCTCTGTACTGTGACATTCAACTGTGGATTTAGCCCCTGTACTGTGACATCACTGTGTGTATTATCCCTGTATCTTGGGACATCCCACTGTGTGTATTATTCCTGTTACGTTGGACAATCACTGTGTGTATTATCCCTTGTACTGTGCCATCACTGTGTGTATGAATCTTGTACTGTGACTAACTGTGTGTATTGATACCTGTACTGTGACATCGCTGTGGTATACTCTGTACTGTGGACATCGCTGTGTGTATTATCCCTTGTTACTGTGATCAATGTGGTATATCTATGTACGGTGAATAACAGTGTGTTATCTTTACTGGACATCGCTGTGTGTAATTCTGTGACTTGTTTGGACAATCCTGGGTGTATATCCTGTAATGTGACATCAACGGTGGGTTTATCTCTGTACTGTGACATCCACTGTGTGTTATAATCGCTGTACTGTGAATCCTGTGTGTATTATCCCTGTACTGTGGACATCAATGTGTTGTATTATCCTGTTCTGTGGACACGCCTGTGTGTATTATCCCTGTACTGTGATTGCTGTGTGTATTCTCCCTGTACGTGACATCACTGTGTGTATTATCCCTGTACTGTGACACACTGTGTGTATTTATTCCTGTACTGTGACATGCTGTGTGTATTTCCTGTACGTGACATCGCTGTGTTTATATCCTGTACTGTGACATCGCTGTGGGTGTATATCTTGTACTGTGGGACATCCACTGTTTGTATTATCCCTGTACTGTGAATCAAATGTGTGTATTATCCCTGTACGTGTGACCATTCATGGGGTAATTATCTCTGTACTGGGACATCACTGTGTGTATGTATCCCTGTTACTGTGAATCAACTGTTTGTATTATACCGTACTGTGACATCACTGTGGTACTATCCATGTATGTGACAGACTGTGTGTATTATCCCTGGACTATGACTTACTGTGTGTATTATCCCTGTTACTTGATATAACATGTGTGTATTTTCCCTGTCTGTGACATCACTGTGTGTATATAATGGCATGAAATCATTGTAGTGTATTATCTATTGACTGTGGACATCACGTGTGTATGAATCTCTGTCTGGGACTCCACTGTGTGGTTTATATCCCTGTGACTATGACATCTCTGTGTGTATTATATTCTGTACGTGACATAAACTGTGTGTATATCTCTGTACGTTGACCATCACGTGTGATTTTTCCCTTTGTACGGTGACATCACGTGTGATTTCCAGGTATGTGGCATAAATGTGTGTTGATTCCTGTACTGTAACATCACTGGTATATATTATCCCTGTACTGTGACATCCAAGGTGTGATTTCCCGTACGGCGACATTCACGGTTGTGTGTATTATTCTGGCATGTGACATCAACTGTGTGTTATTATGCCTTACTGTTGACATAACTGTGTTATTTATCCTGTACTGTGACATTCAGGTGGATATCCCTGGTACTGTGACATCACTGGGATATTCCCTGTACTGTACATTCATGTGTGTATTATCCTTCTGTTACTGTGGACAGTCACTGTGTGTATTATCTCTGTACATGTGGACATCACTTGAGTTATTATACATGGACGTGACATCCGCTGTGTGTATTATCTCTGTACTGGACATCGCTGTTGTGATTCCCTGTGTACTGTGACATCAATTGGGTGTGTATCGAGGACTGTGACATCATGTGTTGTATAATCTCGTACGGTGACATCGCTGTGTTGTATTATCTCTGTACTGTGACATCGCGTGTGGTATTCTCCCGTACTGTGACATTCCATGGTTGTATTATCTCTGTATGTGAATCCCTGTTGGATAATCCTGTACTTGTGACATCACTGGTGGGTATTTATCCCTGTACTGACATCACTGTGGGCATTATCCCTGTCGGTGAAATCCGCTTGTGTGTGGATCCCTGTCCTGTGACATTGCTGTGTGTTTATTACCCGGTACTGTGACATCAATTGTGTGTATTTATCCCGGACTGTGACATCACTGTGTGGATGATTCCTGTTACGGTTGTGACATCCGCTGTGTTGTATTAATCCGTTACTGTGGACATCGGCTTGTGTGTATTATCCCTTCTGTGACATACTGGTGTTGTATATCTTGTACGTGACATCACTTGTTTGTATTATCCCTGGACGGTGGACATCCCTGTGTGTATTATTCCTGTACTGTGACATCATTGTGGTATTATCACTGTACTTACATCACTGTTGTGTATGATCCCCTTGGTACGGTGACATACTTGTGTATGTATCCCTCGTACGGTGGACATAACTGTGTGTTTATCCTGTACTAGGACAATCACGTGTGTATTATCCCTGTACTGTGGATATCAATGGTGTATTTTGCCCTGTTACGTGAAATCAATGTGTGTGTTATTATCATGTACTCTGGACATCACTGTGTGATTATCTCTGTACTGGTGACATTCCATGTGTTGTATTAATATATGTAACCCGTGACATCACGTGGGTATTATCCCTGGAACATTGACATCTTGTGTTGTATTCTTCTCTACGTGACATCACTGTGTGATTAATCTCTGAACTGTTGAATCATGTGTGTACTTATCCCTGTACTGTTGGGACATCACTTGCTGTATGTCCATGTACTGTGCAATCACTGTGTGTAATTATCCTGTACTGTAACCTCACTTGTATTATATTATCCCTGTTAATGTTGACATCCACTGTGTGATTATCCTGTACTGCGAACCATCACTGTGGTGATATTATCTCGGCACTGGACATCCACTGGTGTTTATGGCCTTGGGTACTGTGACAATCACTGTTGTGTAGTTATCCCTTGTGACTGTGACATCACGGTGTTGTATGATCCCTGTACTGTGACATCGCGTGTGGTATTACTCCCTGTACTGTGACATCACTGTGTGTATTATCCCTGTACTGTGACATCACTGTGTGTATTATCCCTGTCCTGTGACATCACTGTGTGTAGCAGTAGAGGGATTCCCTCCTGTCCCTATGTTGTGGACAGTTTTCTATATGGCGTCACAGTATAAGGTGGGGATGTTGTGCGGTCCCGTGCCTGGCGCTCAGGTAGGATCACGCGGCGCACATGGCGACTCGTGTGTGAAGGGTAAGATGGCGTCTGTTATCTCCGTGTCGTGCAGGTCCAAGCACTTTATCACTCCAACTCTAATTGTGTGTCAGGACGTCTCCTTCAGCTGATTCCTCAACTCATTCCTCTTTCCCATAGGAAACAAAGTCCATGATAGGATGAGGGAACGTCTTCTCCTACCAAAGTGACGGGCCATTTTGTGGCTTCCCCAGCCACCGAGGGACACACTTACTTAGCAACCGGACGTCTGATGATTCCTGGCCTCCTGCGGCCTCCGCTCCTGATTATTTCACACAACAACATATGACGCTTTTTAATATACAGTTGTAAAATATTTAGAGACGACGTTGGACATTTTGTGGTACATTGGAACACATTGCGCGTCCAATTTTACCGATTGGAAGCCCTTATTAACGCACTTTATGTGATGGTCTCCCTGGCTGAGGCTGCGGCGTGTTTGCCCGGCCATCACCTCAGGACTGTAATACGGCCCTTACATCGCCCGCTATTATCTGCCATTATGATGGGTTAAAAAATGGGAAAAAAAAGTGTAATCCCCATTGACACCGGATCAGCTGTTCTTCTCCTGGCACTGGGGGCCTACAAGGTCCAATAAAATATACATACGCCCCGTGGTGTTGTGTCAGAGTCATCCCCTGACATTGTGACACTGTCCTAGAATTTATGTGGAATTTTTGGGGCGGGTGCCTAGGATGTGGTAATTTGAGCTTGTGTAAGGCCACGTTTAAAGGAACTGTCAGCAGGTGTGCGACAATCGATTTAGGTGCATGCCAGGCTGCTATGTCATTGTCCTGGAGATATGTGTAATCTGGACTTTGTTGTACTCTTTGGTTAGTTAGCAGCAGCAACTGAGAAATATGGATTAATTTCCATGGGACAAGCATTGGGTTGGGGGTGACGGAGCTTGTCCTCACACTGCTTTGCTTTGTGCTCTCTGCAACCATTGTAAGGTTTTGTCCCTTGAGTTAAGTGTAATAATATTTTTTTGTGTGTTGCTAGTATCAGCAGGACTTTGATGTATGGATTTATATTTTACGTTTGTTACTTCTCCAAGTGCCCTGGAGAGGATGTCCTCACCCAACTCCCCGCATTGAGATTTCTCCTGTGTTCTGACTAAAAACTCTCAATGTCTTCTTGTTTAAGACTGCAGCAGTAACTCAGAGCAGGGAGGAGCAGTAGAGCAGCTGTATGTAGAAAGCTTAGTGAATACACACCCCCTGTGTCCTCACACTGCTGTGCTGTTACATCTTCGGATCAAGATGCATCAAATCTCCTTAGATCTCTTATAAGTAGAAGTTGGTTGAATGCTCAAGCAGTACCTCAGAGCAGAGGGGTGGGGCTACGCAGCAGTGGAAAGCAGAGATGTAAGAGCACAGCAGTGTGAGGACACAGCACAATGCAGATTTTTATATGAAGACAGGTGTTTATTTTCAGAGTCGGTGTCCTGGTAATAGAGCACTCCTCATATTCCGGCCTCGCAGTATACGGCAGGCGCTCCGCTGCCCTCGTACGTCTTCAGGGCAGTGACTTATTACTTGACTTTTTACACTGAAGCCAAAGAGACAAAAACAAATTCTGCCTGTACCTGATGATCCAGGTTCCCTCGCACTGGAGCCCCTGAGGCGCCATCGCTGTGCCACCATCAGCCGGACGTCCTGAAAACCAATTAAAATGATCGATTATAAAGGAGCCGCTGCAAGACGTTGGGAGCGGAAATATATTCATCAGGATGACAGTATTATGTAACGCGCTTCAGGATGACGGTATTATGTACACCCAGGGATGTACACCGACTGCACCAGGTACTGGGAGAAACCTTACTGATACACTGTGACGGAAACAGTCAGCAATACAGAACAGAATGATAAAGCAGCATTACAATATACAGTGATATAGCGGCATTACAATATACAGTGATATAGCGGCATTACAATATACAGTGATATAGCGGCATTACAATATACAGTGATATAGCGGCATTACAATATACAGTGATATAGCGGCATTACAATATACAGTGATATAGCGGCATTACAATATACAGTGATATAGCGGCATTACAATAAACAGTGATATAGTGGCATTACAATATACAGTATAGCGGCATTACAATATACAGTGATTAGGGCATACAAATATACCAGTGATATCGCTTACAATAAACATTGATATAGTGGCATTACAATAACAGGATATAGCGCATTACATATTCATTTATATAGCGCATTACAATACACTCCTTGATATAGCGGCATTACAATATACAGTGATATAGCGGCATTACAATATACAGTAATATAGTGGCATTACAATATACAGTAATATAGCAGCATTACAATATACAGTGATATAGCGGCATTACAATATACAGTGATATAGCGGCATTACAATATACAGTGATATAGCAGCATTACAATATACAGTGATATAGCAGCAGTACAATATACAGGATTAGCAGCATTACAATACACAATATTATACGCAGGTCAATTACAATATACCGTATGTACAGTGATATAACAGGATTACATATCAGTGATATATCGGCATTACAATAACGTAAGATTAGTCTGCATTTACAATATACAATGAAATCAGCGCATTAACAAATATACAGTGATTAGCAGGATACCATATACCATGATATAGCGGTTGTGTTTCATGCATCATGTGTTCCCATTTAATTATGGAAATTGTCAGTCAGACATTACATATAACAGTGTCTATTCAGCATTACCACTCAACAGTGATATATCAGCATACATATACCAGTGATATAGCGGCATTTACAATAGTACGTGTACATATAGCGGCATTACAATATACAGTGATATAGCAGGATTACAATATACAATGATATAGCGGCATTACAATATACAGTGATATAGCAGCATTACAATATACAGTAATATAGCGGCATTACAATATACAGTGATATAGCGGCATTACAATATACAGTGATATAGCAGCATTACAATATACAGTGATATAGCGGCATTACAATATACAATGATATAGCGGCATTACAATATACAGTGATATAGCGGCATTACAATATACAGTATAGCAGCATTACAATATAGAATGATATTGCGGCATTACAGTATACAACTATGTAGCAGTATTACAATATACAGTGATATAGCAGAATTACAAAATGGCCAGAAAGGGGAAGACACTGTATAGTGGTTGTATGTATTGTGGTGGTATATTTACTATCCCAGAATACTATAGTCACTGCGCCTGGCAGTATCAGGTTATCGGTTGCTTAGTATATTGAAGTAGGATAAAATTCTACTATTTATTCCCTGATTGCCCTCTAATTGAACAGTATAATTGTATATATCAATGTGCACTGTATGGTGGTATTATATATTCCTGAATACTACTGTTGCTAACTTAGTATGTAAGCGTTGTTGGCATAGAATTTGGGATGGGCTGTAATGCCTATTTTATGTGAGCACTATTGTGGCAGTATTATTATACCCATGGCACATTTAAGGATGGCAGTGTGCAGCCACTATTTCTTGTTGGTGGTATAATGCAGTCTTACGCTACGAACTATACGGCACTTTTATACAGATAACTGTATCTTTTTAGTAATATGCATTATTTGTTTTGATCATGATGAAGGAAGGACTAAGTGTCGGATATCTGCATGCTGTTGGCTCTATCTCACTATCATGCCAGCATTACTGGACCTTTTATCGGACATTGTGTAGCGTTATTAATGGTCACACATGGTGGTTTTATGGACAATATGTAAGCAATTATACAATATATTAATTCTAACCCAGTGGTTGCAGTAATGACACATTACTGGCTTTTTACCACACTGTGGTCGGTTATTATGCAGCACTAGATGTCAGTACTATATGAGCACGATGATGTACTATTAAGTGGAATTGTATCTTATCTTTTCGTGAGGCGAAGTTGCCGTATGGCGGTATTATTTATCACTCTAAAGTTTCGTGTTTACCGGCTCCGCCCATCCTTCCCCTTTAAGGGCGAGCCCCAGTCTTTAGTGACTCTCTTACTAGGTTATCGCCCTGCAAATTCCCTCCCAGTCGCCAGCCCACCCCGCCCATGGCCTCGTACTAGCGCCTCTTGCTCTGAGATATAAGATCGTAAAATCTTTAAAGTCCTTTGTAAGTTGTACATGGAGCTGACAGGAGTGCACACGTACCAGAGGGGCTCCGCACCTCCAGCACAACATGCAAGCTCTACCATGCCAGGCAACAGGGGGCGCGGGGACAATCAGCCAGCGCTGGGACACACGCAACACTCCCCCGGGTCCACATGCCTGAGCTGTCATTACACGTCGGATAGCTGCACCTTATTCCGATCAGGCGTACCTTGTAACAAAGGAATGGGTGAATTTATTTAGTCATAGAGATACATTGTAATACAACCCTCAAATTTATTAGGGTAACTATAGAGACGGGTAATGAGCACCGCAGCGCTGGAATGTTTTCATGATATTTAATCTTTATATACCCCCATCCACATTTAAGATGCCGTGTCCAGATACCTCTCTCTGTAAATGGAGGGGGATACAGTCCCAGATATCGTGGACTGGTCAGTCCCAGGGTCTCAATATCACTGCCCCCAGCTATGTGCCCCCTGATCCCGGGGGATCGACCATTGGGCGGTATTATCACGCTGCCCTCAGTGTATCCCATATATCTCCGCAAGACTCTTATTAATAAATAGTATGTGCGGAGTCATTTATAGGAACAGGGCCAAGAGGGATCAACTATCAAGGGGGCCTCCCTGCTATACGTGTTGCGCATCTATAGTGCCTGCTTGTGTATATATGTTGCACGTGTGTATATAGTGATTATAGATGCTGCATGGTATGTCCAGTATATATAATCTTCATTATGTAGTACAGTTTATATAGGGCTTGCATCGTGTAAAGACGTGGTAATTATCGGTGCCTAGCATGTGTATGCACAGTATCATATAAATCTTACATCTGGTGTATGGTGACATATTGCATAGCATAGTGTATATATCTACGTATATATAATCCTTCATATGTGTACAGTGTATATAGTGCTGCATGTGTATACCGTGTATATAGTGCTGCATGTGTATGCACAGTATATATAATCCTACATATGTGTATAGTGTATATAGTGCTGCATGTGTGCGTATATACAATGTATATAGTTCTCGCTGTGTAATACAGTGTAGAGAATGCTGCATTTGTTACGTAAATGTATATATGGGCTGCTTGTGTGTATACAGTGTATTAGTGTGCTTGCTATGTGCGTACAGCATATATAGTACTGCATGTGTATACAGTGTATTCATAGCGTCTATATAGATAGATACATATTTGACAGACAGAATACCTAAAGGGGAAATATCGTGACTGCCATATGTAAATAATCTATCATGTTTTCCATGCGGCTGCCTCTCTGCTTCCTAATTCTTGTTATAATGAATATTTTGATTTAGCCAAGGATCCGTCTCTCGATATCAGAAAATATTTTGGGCCCTGGGATAATATATAATGGGCCCTCTCTGGCTATTATATCATCTGCACATTTCCCAAATCACCCAAAGATTTCTGAAAGTCATGTGACACATCCTCCAGAAAACGTCATCTTAGTCCCTTGCTGGGAAAGCTGGGGGACAGCCATGCTGCGAGACTCCGGGGGGCCCTCATCCATCTTTTTCTAGCTTCTGATTTTCCCATTGCCTTAGTGTTAGTGGGTGAACCCTTTGATGATCCTTTCTGTATCCTTCTCTCCTCCACCTGAAATTATACATTCATTATTAGTGTCCTTTATTAAAGGTCAGGTCACATATGCATGACACCTCTGCCCTTTGTGATAATTAAAGGGATCCATATATCCCTCCCCAGCCCTAATGATCAATTTTGTCTGACTAGTACTGGGCCAGATGTGAGCCCTGTCCGTCTCAAAAAAAAAAGTCATTGCCAGGCTGCTATGGTTTCCCGGGGGCGATAGGGCGGAGGAGTAAATGCTCCCCTAGGACATTATGACCCATACATGGGGAGATCATCTAATGTAACATCACAGGAAGTGGAACAAAATTACCAAACAATCACACAACACTTACGCTAAACATTTCTCATTCAGTTGTAAAGAAGTTCTACAAATCTGGCCCTTGGTTGGGCTGTACCACACAGACCTTCAACACAGGGGTGAGAGAGATTCCCGTCACAGTTTCTCCTGCTAATGATCGAACTGGCAGACAACAGGGTTTTTAGATTCAGTTGAAGGATTTAGTGAGAAGGAGCAACACACTGTCCTCCCAGCAGGCAAAGGTGATACAGTTATTAACTGAGCATGTGATTCTGTGCTGAGGTATCATGGGATTGATAAATCCAATATTCAAGATGGTGTCTGATCAGAGCATTGGCGTCCAGGTAAGAGGTTCAGGGATGGAGGTATCGGAGTGCTTACCCAGAGATGGAGGTGCTGGAGTGCTTACCCAGAAATGGAGGTACCAGAGCACTTACCCAGGAATGGAGGTGCCAGAATGCTTACCAAGGAATGGAGGTGCCAGAGTGCTTAGCCTGTTAGATGGATGTCTGGAAGTGTCTTACCCAAGATGGGAGTACCAATGCTCCCAAGGAATGGAGTCCAGATGCTTACCCAAGATGTGAGTGCCTGGAGTGCTTACCTAGAGATGGAGGTGCTGGAGTGCTTACCCAGGGATGGAGGTACTGGAGTGCTTACCTAGAGGATATGGAGCTTGCGTAGTGCTATCCAGGATGAGGGTGCCCAGATTGCTTCCTAGGAATGGAGGGTCTGGAAGTTTGCTTACCATGATGGCGGTCCCAGATTACTTTACCAGGAATGTAGAATGATGGTGCTGGAGTGCTTACGAGGGATGGGTGCTGGAGGGCTTACCAGTGATCGGAGGTGCATGGAGTGCTTACCCGAGATTGAGGTGCCGGAGTTGCTTCCTGAATGAGCTGCTGGAGTGCTTACCAGGAATGGAGGTGCTGGAGTTCTTACCCAGGAATGGAGGTGCTGGAGTGCTTACCCAGAGATGGAGGTGCCGGAGTGCTTACCCAAGAATGGACTGTACGGATTGCTAACAAGGAATGAGGTAACGGATTGCTTACAAGGACTGTGAGGGGCCAGAGTGTCTTATCTAGATATGCGGTGCTGGAGTGCTTACCTGAGATGGAGGTGCTGGATGTTCTTACCTAGAGATGGAGGGGCTGGAGTGCTTACCTAAGATGTAGGGCAGGAGTGGCTAACTATAGATTGGATGCGGCTGGCGTGCTTACCTTGCGAGGAGGTCTTGGAGTTCTTAGCCTACCGAGGGAGGTGCTGGAGTCCTCCCTACATGCATGTGCTGGAGTGCTTACCTAGCGATGGAGGTGCTGGAGTGCTTACCTAGAGATGGAGGTGCTGGAGTGCTTACCTAGAGATGGAGGTGCTGGAGTGCTTACCTAGAGATGGAGTGCCACTGGAGTGCTCTACCTAGCATGATTGAGGTGTTGGAGTGCTTACCTACTGATGGAGTGCTGGAGTGCTTACCTAGAGATGGAGGTGCTGGAGTGCTTACCTAGCGATGGAGGTGCCAGAGTGCTTACCTAGAGATAGAGGTGCTGGAGTGCTTACCTAGCGATGGAGGTGCTGGAGTGCTTACCTAGCGATGGAGGTGGCTGGCCATTGCATTAC
>WNYA01000171.1:19772-58019 GCA_019512145.1 Engystomops pustulosus | reverse complement strand
ACTAACACCATACACAAAGATCTGATTCCACATCTCTCCAGGGACATAAGATAACACTGACCGCAGAGAGCACAGAGGACAGCAGTGTGAGGACACACTCCCAGTACAATCCTGGAATATAAATCCATATATCACAGTCCTGCTGCTACTAACAACATACACAAAGGTCTGCTTACACATCTCCCCAGGAACATTACATAACACTGGCTTCAGAGATCACAGAGCACAGCAGTGTGAGGACACACCCCTAGTACAATCCTGAAATATAAATCCATATATCACAGTCCTGCTGCTACTAACAACACACACAAAGTTCTGATTACACATCCCTCTATAGATTGTGCCCAACACTGGCTGGCGCAGAGAGCACAGAGCACAGCACTGTAAGGACATTCCTCTCTTAAATCCTAGAATACAAACCCATCGTCACAGTCCTGCTGCTACTTATAGATAAAGGTATGATGAAACATCTATCCAGGGCCAATACCTATCAATGAGTGTAATTCAATGCTTAGAGCTAAGGGCACAGCAGTGTGAGTACACATCCCCAAAACCATTCCTTGTTCGTACCTTGCTCCTTTCAGTGGGGTCCTAACACTCTGATCCTCCCTGACACTGCATGCGACAAACTCAGCTCTGCTACTCCTAGCCCTATTACAGCTATTGACCCCCATCCTGCTGCATCCACCAATCCCAGCTTTGCAAACCTTGACCCTTCCTTCCCTGCAGCCCTCCGCTACTTGCAGTTCTGCCGCACGTGACCGGTTCAGCTCTGCTACATCAGTGCGTTTCCTAATAAAGAGCCTGGCTGTGGGCATTGTAGATCTATAAATCCGTCATGTAATCCATAGCGGGGTCCGGCGGGTTCATCCTGCCGTATACTGACTGGTATTCTGGGGCCAATTAAGTTGTCGTTGCGCTCCTCTCTGCGATTGTTAACACGTTCACATTTCCGCAGTCTCCTCGGCTGTTGTCACGCGGCACGACCGAGCTAAATATAATCCTTTACTGAGAAATAAAAAAAAAGCCGCCATGTAGGACAAAGGGAGCCAGGACTCCTGGCAGCCGCCCCGACGGTTCACATGGCGGCGCGGTTATTGGCAGCCGCTTTAAGGAAGGATTGAAAGTTCACGTAAACAGCGGCGTAGAAAATACGGAAATATTGTTATAGCGCTGCGCAAGGCCATCGCCACCCTGACCTCAGATACCGCACCACGGATTACACCGCTACGATGTGTCACCCTGTACAGTAACAATATAACCCAGCTGGAAGGGAACCTGTCAGCAGGTGTCTCCATGTAGACTGCAGCCAATGTTAGGTATTGTTCCCGGAGAGATGTGTAATCAGACCTCTGTGTATGTTATTAGTAGAGGCTGGACTGTGATATATGGATTTTTATTCCCGGATTAGGGACAAGTCCTCACACTGCTGTGCACTTTGCTCTCTGCAGACAGTGTCAGGTATTGTCCCCGGACAATGTGATGTGTAATCAGACCTCTGTGTAAGTTGTTAGGAGCAGCAGGACTGTGATATATGATTTTATGTTCCAGGATTGTAGCTTGTACAAGTGCACTTAGGCTGCATCCTCACACTGCTGTGCTTTGAACTCTATTTGGAGTGAACTGTTCGACAGCTCCTGACTGGGACTGGCTGCAAAGAGTACAGTGCACAGCAGTGCGAGGACACGCCTTTAGTGGTGCAATCCTTAAATATAAATCCATAAATCACAGTCCTGCTGCTACATACATTGGGCCAGATTTATCCCTGTTCTCCGCTTAAGTGTAGTTGTTGCGCCTGAACTATCAAAAGTTACAGCCATCTGTGATGAGTTCCGGCCTCTTACTAATCACATTACTTTAGGCGCAGTTTAGGCGCAATGTTAGATTCAGGCACTTACATGTGATCCTCCTACAAGCTCCTCTCTGCTCCTTTCCTGCACCCCAGCATGAGAATGACCCCCACAGCAGCACCCATGTGTGTAACACCCTGCACCCAGTGACCTCCTCAGCAGGGACTTCACCTGGAAGGGATCCCCCAGTGCTGGTCTCCTGCTGCACCCACACACTTCTCTTCTATCTTGCTACATGGGGACACTTCTCTGTCCTGTCTGCAGCTCCCACTCACTTCTCTTCTATCCTGCTACACAGGGACACTTCTCTGTCCTGTCTGCAGCACCCACTCACTTCTCTTCTATCCTGCTACACAGGGACACTTCTCTTCTCTGTCCATGTCTGGATGCTCCACCACTACACTTCTCTTCTATCCTGCTTACAGGACACTTCTTCTTTCCTGTCTGCAGCACCCACTCACATTCTCTCTCGATCCTGCTACACGGGGACTTCTCTGTGTAGCAGGATAGAAGAGAAGTGTGTGAATGCTGCAACAGGAAAGAGAAGTGTCCCCCGTGTAGCAGGATAGAAGAGAGTGGTGGGAGCTGCAACAGGACAGAGAAGTGTCTCTGTGTAGCAGGATAGGAGAGAAGTGTGTGGGAGTCTGCAGACAGGACAGAGACACTTCTCTGTCCTGTCTGCATCTCCTACTCACGTTCTCTAGCTATCCTGCTACACGGGGACACTTCTCTGTCCTGTCTGCCATCACACACTTCTCCTCTATCCGCTACACAGGGGACACTTCTCTGTCCTGTCTGCAGCATCCACACTTCTCTTCTATCCTGCTACACACTGGGGGACACTTCTCTGTCCTGTCTGCAGCTCCCCACACTTCCTCCTATCGCTCTACCAGAGACCTTCTCTGTCCTGTCGCCAGCGCCTCACTCAACTTCTCTTCTATGCTGCTACGCGGGGAAACTTCTCTGTCCTGTCTGTCAGCATTCACAAAGCCTTCTCTTCGTATCTGTGCTGACACGGGGGACCTTCGCATTCTCTTTCCTGTCTGCGAAGCATTCACACCTTCTCTTCTATCCTGCTACACGGGGGACACTTCTCTGTCCTGTCTGCACCCCACCACTTCTCTCCATCCTGCTACACAGAGACACTCTCTGTCCCTGTCTGCGCTCCCACTCACTCATCTTACTATCTGGCTAGACGGGGGAAACTTCTCTTCCTGTCTGCATCATTCACACCTTTCTTCTTCACTGTGCTACACACCGAACAGGGGACACTATCTCTCTTCCTGCTGCAGCTCCCACCCACTTCTCCTCGATCTTCTCTGAGCTGATGATTTTGGCGATTGTTTTGTAACGAAATCATGAACCGTAAACAGAGGCGCACTTGGGTCTATAGTGTGTTAGTGTCTGTATTATCTGTTACTAGCGTCTGGCTGAGCTCTGCTTTGTGGGATGACTGCTCTGCACAACAGAGCTCAGTGCTGCTCTCAGTTTATGCACCTTCGGCTGAGAGTTTTTGTGAGTTTTTTGCACCTAAATAAAACGTTGCTACAAGATAGATTATTTAGTGCACCCAAAACATCTGGAGTGGAATGATAACGAGGGAAACATGGTTATTTTTTGTTGCCGGACTAGTTTGGTTGGTTAGTCGCATAACGTGCTGCACAAAAGCCAACAGCATAACAGTTAACTCTGGCGCACGGCCCAAATGGCAGCGGAACGACCATCGCTCCCCCTTGTCTCTCTGTAGTCCTGCGTGTAGAGGAGATGATCGCAACGTCGCAAAAAACACAGTCTCTCTAGAAGAAGTTATAATGTAATCGGATCGTCTCATTCTTCGCCACAGGCTTTCGATGGCTTCATCGCGCTTTTTGCGGTGGAAATGGTCATTAAGATGATTGCGTTGGCAATCTTGGGTCAAAGTTACCTGGGAGACCGTGGAACAGACTGGATTTTTTATCGTCATGGCTTGGGTGAGTAAGTTCTGATCCCCTGGGATCCTCCTTCTCTACCGTATATGATTCATATTACACCCACATCACTAAATATGTCACTAAGCCCAGTACTGTGCACACAAACTTCCCCCTATGTATACAAGATTCAACTACTATAATACTGCGCCGCCTACTGTATCAGAATAGACTACTCATAATACTGCCTCCCTATGTAACAAGAATATAACCTACTATATGATCTGCCCCGTATGTATACAGGAATTATACTCTTAAAATATTACCTGGCCCCCTATGTATCAAGATATAACTACTATAATACTGCCTCCTATGTACAGGAATATAACACTATAATCACTGCCCCTAGTACCAAGGAATATAATTACTATAATATGCCCCCTATTACAAAATATACCTACTATAATACTGCCCCCTATGTACAAAATATAACTAACTCCAGATTAACTCTAACTGCCCCCTATGTACAAATATAACTACTATAATTAAAACTGCCCCCTATGTACAGGAGATATAACTACTATAATACTGCCGCCCTATGTACGAATATAACTACTATAAACTCTGCCCCCTTGTACAAAAGTATAACTACTACTAATACTGCCGCGCATGTACGATGCACTACTAACTAGCCCCCTTGTACCAAAATATATACTATCAACCCCCTATTTAGCAGGATATAACTACTATAATACGCCCTATTACAAGTATAAAATAAAAAACTTTTTTCTATAATAATGCCCCCCTATGTACGAATATAACTACTATATACTGCCCCTATGTAGTCATACGACTATAACTACTATAATCTGCCCCCTATGTACAAGAATATACTACTATAATACTGACCCTTATGTACAAGAATTTAACACTATAATACTACTGGCCCCCTATGTCCAAGAATATAAACTACTATAATACTGCCCTCTATGTACAGGAATATAACTATTTTTTTTTACTACAATCATACGCCCCCATGTTACAGGAATATAACTACTATAATACTGCCTTCCCTATGTACAAGAATAAACTACTATATTACTGCCCCTATGTACAAAATACGGACTACTATAATACTGGCCCCCTATGTACAAGAATATAACTACTATAATCACTGCCCCTTATGTACCAAGAATATAACTACTATAATACTGCCCCCTATGTACACAGAATATACACTACTATAATCGACCCCTATGTACAAGAATATACTACTATAATACTGCCCCCTAGTACAAGAATATAACTACCTATAATCTGCCTCCCTATGTACCAGGAATAGTAACTATATACAACTGCCCCCTATGTACAAGATATAACTACTATACATAACTGCCCCTATGTACACGGATATACTCCTATAATACTGCACCCCTATGTACAAAGAAATATACTACTACTATCCTGCCCCCTATGTACAAAGATATATACATTACTCATAATGAATACTCTTAGCCCCTATGGACAAGTAGAATAATGTATATGAGATTTACAGTAATGTATATATAGGACATATGGGCTCATGTATTATAGATGTAGGATAATCTATAGGAGATTTGAGGTAAAGTATGTTGGATAATGTATAGATGATGTATAGGATACACTGGGGTAGACAGATAACATATAGGATATGTAGAAGGATTTCCAGGTTACATCAGTGATGGCCGTATATATGGACGGGGGAGACATTGGGCCAGATGTATCACTGTTCTGCGCTTAAGTGTAGTAGTTGCGCCTCTATTCTGGTGCATTGTTGCGCCTGAATTATCACAAGTTACAACCGTCTGTGATGAGTTCCTGCCTCTTATTAATCACTTTACTTTAGGCGGAGTTTAGGCGCAATGTTTGATTCGCTCTCTTACATGTGATCCTCCTACAAGCTCCTCTCTGCTTCTCCCCCGCACCCCAGCATGAGAATGACCCCCACAGCAGCACCCAGGTGTGTGACACCCTGCACCCAGTGATCTCCTCAGTAGTGGCTTCTCCTGGAGGGGATCCCCCAGTGCTGGTCTCCTGCTGCCCCTCAGACACCAATGTGGTCATCCTAGTACATGGGGACACTTCTCTGTACTATCTGCAGCTTCTTCTCACTTCTCTTCTATCCTGCTACATGGGGACAATTCTCTGTCCTGTCTGCAGCTTCTTCTCACTTCTCTTCTATCCTGCTACATGGGGACACTTCTCTGTCCTGTCTGCAGCTCCCACTCACTTCTCTTCTATACTGCTACATTGGGACACTTCTCTGTCCTGTCTGCAGCTCCCACTCACTTCTCTTCTATCCTTCTACATGGGGACACTTCTCTATCCTGTCTACAGCTCCCACTCACTGCTCTTCTATCCTGCTATATGGGGACACTTCTCTTTATTATCTGCAGCTCCCACTCACTGCGCTTCTATCCTGCTACATGGGCACACTTCTCTGTACTGTCTGCAGCTCCCACTCACTGCTCTTCTATCCTGCTACATGGGGACACATCTCTGTACTATCTGTAGCTCCCACACACTTCTCTTCTATCCTGCTACATGGGGACACTTCTCTGTCCTGTCTGCAGCTTCTTCTCACTTCTCTTCTATCCTGCTACATGGGGACACTTCTCTGTACTGTCTGCAGCTCTCACTAACTTCTCTTCTATCCTGCTAAACGGGGACACTTCTATGTCCTGTCTGCAGCTCCCACTCACTTCTCTTCTATCCTGCTACATGGGGACACTTATCTGTCCTGTCTGCAAGCTTCAAAACACTTCTCTTCTAAATCGTGCTAAACATGGGACACGTCTCTGGCCTGTCTGCAGCTTCAACCCTTCTCTTCTACTCCTTCTACCATGGGCACTTCTTCTCTGTACTATCTGATCTCCCACACACTTCTCTTCTAATCCTGCTACAAGATGGGACAACTCTTCTCTGTCCCGTCTGCAGCCTCCACACACTTCTCTTCGAGCTGCTACACGGGCATTCTCGGTATATCTGTAAGCTTCTGCTCACTTCTCTTCTATCTATCCCTGGCTACAATGGTTACACTTCTCTGTACTATCTGTAGCTCCCACACACTTCTCTTCTATCCTGCTACATGGGACACTTCTCTGTACTATCTGTAGCTCCCACACACTTGTCTTCTATCCTGCTACATGGAACACTTCTCTGTCCTGTTTGCAGCTCCTACAAACTTCTCTTCTGAGCTGCTGCTTTTGCAGATTGTTTGTAAATAGAAGGACATGAACTAAAAACAGAGGCTGCACATAGTGTCTGTTTTGTCTGTAGTGTGTGCTGAGCTCTGTTGCTGGGGATACGCTGCTCTGCACAAGAGTTCAGTGCTACTTCTCAGTTTAAGTCTCCTGGAGTGTTTTTGCGCCTAAATTAACAAGTTGCTAATGATGAATGATTTTTATGCTCATCAAAGTGTTTAGAACTGGCAACAGTGCACAATATAAAAAGGCACAAAAACAAGAGAAAGAACAAGTGGTGCATGTGGCCCAATATAGATAGATATGAGATGGATGGATATGTAGATAGATAAACTTCTCCTCTCTGGCAGATGATGCAGTATTATTAATAGTTCATATTTGATCCCTGGCCCCATGGCCACTGTGTTTTTTTACTTCTGGTGTAAACCAGTAACCCCAGGAGGATTAGAGCCCCAAGACTGTGGATGAGAAGCACAGCCTCACATATGGAGATGGTCATCAAGCTCTGAATCCCAGAGCAGGGAGTTCTTCATAGTAATGGCACTGGATCTAAGGGTCCTTTGTGATGAGAGGAGGAGAGGTGAGACATCTCCAGGTGCCTTGTGATGAGAGGAGGAGAGGTGAGACATCTCCAGGTGCCTTGTGATGATCAGGAGGAGAGGTGAGACATCTCCAGGTGCCCTGTGATGAGAGGAAGATAGGTGGAGAAGACTCTCCAGGTGCCTTGTGATAAGAGGAGAGAGGTGAGACATCCCAAGGTGCCTTGTGATGAGAGGAGGAGAGGTGAGACTCTCCAGGTGCCTTGTGATAAGAGGAGGAAGGTGGAGACATCTCCAGGTGCCTTGTGATGAGAGGAGGAGAGGTGAAACATCTCAGGTGCTTGTGATGAGAGGAGGAGAGGTGAGACATCTCCAGGTGCCTTGTGATGAGAGGAGGAGAGGTGAGACATCTCCAGGTCCCTTGTGATGAGAGGAGGAGAGGTGAGACATCTCCAGGTCCTTTGTGATGAGGGGAGGAGAGGTGAGACATCTCCCAGGTGGCCTACAGTGATAAGAGGAGGAGAGGTGAACCTCTCAGTGCCTTGTGATGAGAGGAGGAGAGGTGGAGACATCTCCAGGTCCCTTGTGACTAGAGATGGTAGAGGTGAGACATCTCCCGGTCCTGTGATTGACGAGGAGGAGAGGTGACATCCCAGGTGGCTTGTGATGAGAGTAGGAGAGGTGAGGACATCTCAGGTTCCTTGTGAGGAGAGGAGGAGAGGTTATACCTCTCCAGGGTGCGCTTGTGATAAGGGACGGAGAGGTGATACATCGTCCAGGTGCTTGTAGATGAGAGGAGGAGAGGTGAGACAAGACACTCAGGGCCCCTTGGATTAAGGAGGATATGTGAGACATCTCCGGTCCTTTGTGATGAAGAGGAGTAGAGTGAGACATCTCCAGGTGGCCTTGTTATAAGAGGAGGAGAGGTTAAACATCATCCAGTTGCCTTGTGATGGAGAGGGTGAGAGTGGTGTATGAGACTCTCCAGGTCCCTTGTGATGAGAGGAGGAGAGGTTGAGACTCTCCAGGAGTGCCTGTGATGAGAGGAGGGGAGGTGACCCATCTTCTAGGTCCTTAGTGAATGAAGGAGGAGAGGTTAGACATCTCAGAGTCCTTTTTGGTCTTTAGGATGATAATGTGAGACATCTCCAGGTCCTTTGTGATGAGAGGAGGAGAGATGAGATCATCTCTAGGTCCCTTGTGATGAGAGGAGGAGAGGTGAGACATCTCCAGGTGCCTTGTGATGGTGAGGGGAGATGTGAGACCATCTCCCAGGTGCCTTGTCATGATAGGAGAGAGTGTGAGACATCTCCAGGTGCCCTTGGTGATGAGATGAGGACTAGGTGGACAGACTTCCAGGTCCCTTGTGATGAGAGTAGGAGAAGTGAGACAATCTCCAGGGTGCCTTGTGATGATAGGAGGGAGGTGAGACATCATCCAGGTGCCTTGTGATGGAGATGGAGGAGAGGTGAGACATCATGCGCAGTGTATGGGGGCCGTTGTGATGAGGGGTGATATGTTTAGACATTCTTTATCTCCGTTGGCCAATTGTGATGAGAGGAGGTAAGTTGACCATCTGGCATTCCATGTGGCCTTAGTGATGAGAAGGAGTAAAATGGATGTGAGACATCTCTAAGGGTGCTTGTGGGTTGTGATGAGAGTAGGTAAGATGTTTAGACATCTCCGAGGTGCCTGTGATGAGGGGTAGATGGTGATACTAATCTAGCTGCAGGTGGCCCTTGTGATGAGAAGAGGAGATGTGAGACAATCAACGTAGCCAAGGTAGCATTTGTTATTTATTCGGAGGAGAGGTTGAGACATGCTCAAGGTGGGGCTTGTATGAGATAGGAACGAGTGAGATTCCTCTCGCATGTTGCTTTGTGATGAGATGAGGAATGGTGAGGACCTCTCGAGTCATTGTAATTGATAGGAGGAGAGGTGGAGACCTCTCGCAGGTGCCTTGTGATGATGGGTAGGAGTTAGTGGAGATCATCTCAGGTGCTTTGTAGATGAGTAGGAAGGATAGGTGAGATCATCTCGCTATTGTCTTTGTGATTAGAGAGGAGTAGATGAGATCATATCTCTAGTCCTATGTGAGGATAAGGAGGGAGGATTTTGTGTGAGACATCTCCAGGGTGCTTTAGTTGTGATGAGAGGAGGAGATGAGGTGAGACTAATCCATTCCATTTGGTCGGCACTTGTAGATGAAGTAGAGAGGTGAGATGCTGATCTGGCCGATGTGTGCGCCTGATGATGGGAGGAAGAGAGTGCGACCTCTCCTCCAGGTGGCTTGTGTTGATGATGAGGAGCGAGAGGTGAGACATTCTCCGGGTCCTTGTGTGATATAGGAGGAGAGTATAGGAGTTTAGCAGTTCTCTGATCCATTGGTGCATGAGGAGGGGAGAGGTGTCGAGAACATTTCCTCCATGTGCCCGATTTGGTGATGAGAGATTATGATGTGGACATCGTGCGCAGGGTGCCTTGTGATGAAAGTAGGAGGTACGAAGGTGAGAGCATCTCCGCTATGTGTGGGCTTGTGATGAGGAGGTAGAGAGTTGAACCTCTCACATGGTGCGTCTATGTGATGAAGGAGGAGGTGAGACTATCTCAGGTGCGCTTGTGATGAGTTAGGGAGAGAGGTGGTGGATGGGTGACATCTCCAGTTGCCTTTGTGAAGAGGTAGGAAGGTGAGTACACTTCCGAGGTCCATTGTATATGAAAGGAGGAGAGGTCTGAGAGCGAATTCTCCATGGTGCCTTGTTATGAGGGGTAGGATAGGTGTAGGATCATCTCATATGGTGTTCGCTGTGGTGATGAGTAGTAGGAGAGGCGAGTACATTTGCTGGCCTGGTGGCCACTTTTGATGAGAAGAGGATGATAGGTGAGACTCTTCTCAGGGTGGCGCATTGATGAGACTGAGAGAGAGGTAGTAGACATCTGCGCAGGGTGGCCTAATGTGATGAGAGTGTAGGAGAGGTGAGGACAGTCTTGCCTAGCGTGCTCTTGTGATGATAGGAGGAGAGGTGAGACATCTCAGGTGCGCGTTGCCTGATGATAGTGATGGATAGGTGAGACATCTCCTAGGTGTGGGTCCTTTGTGATGAGGAGATGCAGAGGTAGTTAGAGCTGGCCTAGGTCCGATTGTAAGTGAAGGGATGGATAGTGTGAGGATCAACGACCATCTCCATTGTTGCTCTTGTGATGAGGGGGGATGGATAGGTGAGTACATCTCCTAGGTAGCTTTGTGTATGATGAGGAGGTTAGATGTGAGATCATCATCGGGTGCCCTTGGTGGATGATAGGAGGGAGTATGTGAGAAAAACATCTTCCAGGTGTCGCCCTTGTGATGTAAGGAGGAGAGATGAGTGAGATCATCTCATGTCCTTTGTGATGGAGGTGAGTGATATGGATGAGTACAAACTCTCTAGGTCCTTGGTGATGAGAGGTAGGAGAGTGCAGAGACATCTCTTAGGTCCCTTGGGATGAGAGATGTAGAGGATTGACGACATCTGCAGGGTGCCTTCGTTAGTTAGAGGAGGAGAGTTGAAACTCTGCCAGGGTCGCCTTGTGATGAGTAGGAGGATAGAGTGAGACATCTCTGCAGGTCCTGGTTGTGATGAGTAAGGAGGAGAGGTGAAGCATCTTTCCGGGCCTTGTGATAAGTTAGGAAGGAGAGGTTAAACGATCTCGTCATAGTGGCCTTGTGATGAGAGGAGGAGAGGTGACACATCTCTAGGTCCCTTGTGATGAGAGTGAAGTGAGAGTGATACACTCGTCCATGGGTGTCGGCGTGTATGAGAGAGGAGAGGTGACATCATGCTGCTAGTCCCTTTGATGAGAGGTAGGAGAAGGTGAGAGCGATCTCCAGTTCGCATTGTGATGAGAGGAGGAGAGGTGAGACATCTCCAGGTCGTCTGTTGTGATGTATTAGGAGGTATGAAGGTGAAGACAGTCTCGCAGCGCGGCCTTGTGATGAGTTAGAGGATAGTGAGTAGCTTATCTTGCCATGTGGGCTGTGATTGTCGGAGGAGGAGGTGACACATCTCGTCATGATGCCTTAGTTGCTCCTGCGCCGGCGAGCGCTCTGTGAGTCGCCGTCTCCAGAGTGGCGCTCCTGTGATTAGCAGGGACGGAGCGTTGCAAGCACAACTCCAGTTCTCGTCTTGTGACATGATATGCCAGGAGAACTTGGACACTCTTCGCCAGGTGGGTCCTTGTGATGTCAGAGGAGGATGGTGAGGTACATCTCCAAGGGCCACTTGTGATGAGAGGAGTAGTAGGTGAGACATACTCCCAGGTTCCATTGGTGACTTAGGGAGGAGAGGTAGTAGACGATCTCAGGGGGCCTTGTGATGAAGGAGGAGAGGTGAGACTTGCTCAAGGTGGCCCTTTGTGATGAGAGGAGGAGAGGTGAGACATCATCCAGTCTGCTTTGTGATAGAGAGGACGAGTGAGACAGGATCTCCGAGTGTCGTCATTATGTAACTGAAATGGTAGGAGGAGATTGTTATGGATACAAGACTCCCTAGTTGCGCGTTGTTGATGAGGGTAGGTATAGGGGGTGGTATACCAGTCTCCCCGTGTTACCTTATGTGTCTGTTCGCTGCAGGTATCTATCTATCTCATATCTATCTATCTATCTATCTATCTCATATCTATCTATCTATCTATCTATCTATCTATCTCATATCTATCATCTATCTATCTATCTATCTATCTATCTATCTATCTATCTATCTCATATCTATCTATCTCCTATCTATCTATCTATCTCATATCTATCTATCTATCTATCTATCTATCTATCTATCTCATATCTATCTCATATCTATCTATCTCCTATCTATCTATCTATCTCATATCTATCTATCTCATATCTATCTATCTATCTATCTATCTATCTATCTATCTATCTATCTAAGGTTTAGGAAGAGGCAGCACTCCAAAAGGTAATTTCAAAAAAGTGGGGTGTCTTTATTCCATGAGCGACGTTTCAGCTCCTTACGAGCCTTTTTCAAGGCATTTCATGCTTGAAATTACCTTTTGGAGTGCTGCCTCTTCCTAAACCTTATATTGCAGTCCCCCTGCCTGGGGACTTACGGACTTGCACCCACCGGAGTTGCTGTGCTGCTCTAAACTTTCCTTTTTCTATCTATCTATCTATCTATCTATCTATCTATCTATCTATCTCATATCTATCTATCTCATATCTATCTCATATCTATCTATCTCCTATCTATCTATCTATCTATCTATCTATCTATCTCATATCTATCTATCTCCTATCTATCTATCTCCTATCTATCTATCTATCTATCTATCTCATGTCTATCTCATATCTATCTATCTCATATCTATCTCATATCTATCTATCTATCTATCTCATATCTATCTCATATCTATCTATCTATCTCATATCTATCTATCTCCTATCTATCTATCTCCTATCTATCTATCTCCTATCTATCTATCTATCTATCTATCTATCTCCTATCTATCTCATATCTATCTCCTATCTATCTCCTATCTATCTATCTATCTATCTATCTATCTCCTATCTATCTATCTCCTATCTATCTATCTATCTATCTATCTATCTATCTATCTCCTATCTATCTGTCTCCTATCTATCTCATCTATCTATATCCATCCATCAGTCTATCTCTATCTGCCTATGACCTGGGTGGCATCCCGTGTAGCCGCTGTCCTTCCACCTGCAGAATGTTCCGCTCGCTCCGGTTCGGATCTTGTGGGAGTTTTATATATAAATCCCATACAGAAATAGCAGCCGCATTATATATTATTAACCACAGCCGATCCTCCAGCCACCGAACAAGCAGCCCCATGAGCCCCACCTCTGGGGGGACAATTAAGGGAAAAAAACAAGGTTAACCTGTTCCTCCCCTGCCAGGTCCCTGTACAGATGTAGCAGAGCTGGATCTGTGGACAAGTGTCACATGCGGAGGATGATGTAGTGCGGGATGTGAAGCGTCCTCTGCTCCATTATGGAGGGTCTCCGCACACTCATACATTAGGGATATGACAGAGAACCTGCCACCGAATCACAAGGAGCCTTCTCCATGGCGACTGCGTCCTTAAAGGACTAGTAAAGGACATTCTTGTCAATAAAGTTTATTTAAACACGGAATCCCAGACCCATGAGAATGATTTAAATTATTTGCACTTTACAGATTTTTACCTATCCTAATAAAGTTTGTCACATCAAACCCTTCACCTTGTAGCAGAACTCTGCTTCCTGTCAGTGAATGGGACCATCCCATGGGACACTTGTATCTGGTGTATTTAGTCTTAAAGGGGATGTAAAACCGCAACCAGTGTTAGGTATTGTCCCTGGAGAGATGTGTAATCAGACCTTTCTGTATGTTGTAAGTAGCAGCAGGACTGTGAGATATGGAGTTATATATTTTAAGGACGTGTCTCCTCACACTGCTGTGCTCTGTGCTTTTTTCATTTAGCTGCTCCTAAATCCCTCCAGGTCCATATTGCATGACACTTCTCCAAAAAACAATACCTAGTCCTGCTTCTAGTCCTAGTCCAACATACACAAAGGTCGGATTAAACATTTTTTCAGTGATACTACCTAACACTGGCTGCTCAGAGCACAGCAGTGTGAGGACAGCCCTCCAGTACAACCCTGAAATATAAATCCATATATCACAGTCATTCAGCTACTACAACATACACAAGGGTCTGATTACACATTTATCCAGGAACAATACCTAACACTGGCTACAGAGAGCACAGAGCACAGCAGTGTGTGGACACATCACCAGTTTAATTCTGAAACATAAATCCATTTATCACAGACTATAGAAATAACACCGCCATATACATCTCACTACTATAGAAATAATACCACCATATACATCTCACTACTATAGAAATAACACCGCCATATACATCTCACTACTATAGAAATAACACCGCCATATACATCTAACTGCTATAGAAATAACACCGCCATATACATCTCACTACTATAGAAATAACACCGCCATATACTACTATAACTACTATAGAAATAACACCGCCATATACATCTCACTACTATAGAAATAACACCGCCATATACATCTCACTACTATAGAAATAACACCACCATATACTACTATAACTACTATAGAAATAACACTGACATACATTACTGCACCATGACACCGTTCATTCATATATAGAGAGATAATAGCACCATATGATGCCTGAATAATCCTACCATACAGCGAGCACACGATACACTACAATGTCTGTATTATTCCTGATATAATAGCAATACCAGGCTACCATTCATATATATAGATAATACAGACATACAATGGGCCGGATGTGTCGCTGTCCTGAGCTCAAGTCTCATTGTTGCGGCAAAATTATCACCAGTTACAACCATCTGATGAGTTTGGTTCCGGCCTCTTATTAATCGCTTTACTTTAGGCGCAATGTTAAATCCAGGGTCTTACATGTGATCCTGCTACAAGCTCCTCTCTGCTTCTCCCTCCACCCCAGCATGAGAATGACCCCCACAGCAGCACCCAGGTGTGTGACACCCTGCACCCAGTGATCTCCTCAGCAGGGGCTTCTCCTGGAGGGGATCCCCCAGTGCTGGTCTCCTGCTGCACCCCTGTAATTCTGCACAGTATCCCCCTCAGACACCAGTGTGGTCATCCTGCTACACCGGGGACTTCTCTGTTCTGTCTGCAGCTCCCACTCACTTCTCTTCATTCCTGCTACATGGACACTTCTCTGTCCTGTTTGCAGCTCCCACTCACTTCTCTTCTAGCCTGCTACATGGGGGCACTTCTCTGTCCTGTCTGCAGCTCCCACTCACTTCTCTTCTATCCTGCTACATGGGGACACTTCTCTGTCCTGTCTGCAGCTCCCACTCACTTCTCTTCTATCCTGCTACACGGACACTTCTCTGTACTGTCTGCCTGCCCCCCTGTAATTCTGGCCTGTATCCTCCTCAGACACCAGTGTGATCATCCTGCTACAGGGGACACTTATCTATCCTGTCTCAAGCTCCACTCACTTCTCTTCTATCCTGCTCAGTGGACACTTCTCTGTCCTGTCTGCAGCTCCCACTCACTTCTCTTCTATCCTGCTACACGGGGACACTTCTCTGTCCTGTCTGCAGCTCCCACTCACTTCTCTTCTATCCTGCTACATGGGGACACTTCTCTGTCCTGTCTGCAGCTCCACTCACTTCTCTTCTCTCCTGCTACACAGGGAAACTTCTCTGTCCTGTCTGCAGCTCCCACTCACTTATCTTCTATCCTGCTACACGGGGACACTTCTCTGTCCTGTCTGCAGATCCACTCACTTCTCTTCTATCCTGTTACACGGGGACACTTCTCTGTACTATCTGCTAAATCCTGCAAATGTCTCTTCTCTCCTGATCTGAGCTGAGGCTTTTGCAGACTGTTTGTAAATAATAGGTCATGAATTGTAAACAGAGGCTGCAGGTCCTGTCTGTAGTGTTTGCTGAGCTCTGCTGCTGGGGATGAGCTGCTCTGCACAAGAGCTCAGTGTTTGCTTCTCAGTTTACGCCACCTTCCGGCTAGAGATGGTTTTTGCACCTAAATTGCGTCTAAAAGTTGCTAATGAGGAACGATTATTAGGAGGAAAACATAGTTACTTTTGCTGCGCGGCTAGTTTGGTGTTTCATGGACTTCCAGTCTCTCCAGAGATGCTGCATTGGGTTTAGATCCAGGCTCTGGCTGGGCCGGTCAGGAATGGTCACAGAAATGCACAGAGGTCATTGTCTTGTTGGAAGGTTTGGCCCAGTCTGAGGTCCAGAGCATCTGGAAGAGGTTCTCATCCAGGATCTCTCTGTACTTGGCCGCATTCAACTTTCCTTCCATTACCCCCGTTGGGATAGAAGAGAAGTGTGTGAATGCTGCAGACAGGACAGAGAAGTGTCCCCCGTGTAGCAGGATAGAAGAGAAGTGTGTGAATGCTGCAGACAGGACAGAGAAGTGTCCCCCGTGTAGCAGGATAGAAGAGAAGTGAGTGGGAGCTGCAGACAGGACAGAGAAGTGTCTCTGTGTAGCAGGATAGGAGAGAAGTGTGTGGGAGCTGCAGACAGGACAGAGAAGTGTCCCCCATGTAGCAGGATAGAAGAGAAGTGAGTGGGTGCTGCAGACAGGACAGAGAAGTGTCCCTATGTAGCAGGATAGAAGAGAAGTGTGTGGGTGCTGCAGACAGGACAGAGAAGTGTCTCTGTGTAGCAGGATAGGAGAGAAGTGTGTGGGAGGTGCAGACAGGACAGAGAAGTGTCCCCTTGTAGCAGGATAGAAGAGAAGCGAGTGGGTGCTGCAGACAGGACAGAGAAGTGTCCCTATGTAGCAGGATAGAAGAGAAGTGAGTGGGAGCTGCAGACAGGACAGAGAAGTGTCTCTGTGTAGCAGGATAGGAGAGAAGTGTGTGGGAGCTGCAGACAGGACAGAGAAGTGTCCCCCGTGTAGCAAGATAGAAGAGAAGTGTGTGAATGCTGCAGACAGGACAGAGAAGTGTCCCCCGTGTAGCAGGATAGAAGAGAAGTGAGTGGGAACTGCAGACAGGACAGAGAAGTGTCTCTGTGTAGCAGGATAGGAGAGAAGTGTGTGGGAGTTCTCTCCTATCCTGCTACACAGAGACACTTCTCTGTCCTGTCTGCACCACCCCTACACTTCTCTTCTATCCTGCTACATAGGGACACTTCTCTGTCCTGTCTGCAGCACCCACTCACTTCTCTTCTATCCTGCTACACGGGGGACACTTCTCTGTCCTGTCTGCAGCTCCCACACACTTCTCTCCTATCCTGCTACACAGAGACACTTCTCTGTCCTGTCTGCAGTTCCCACTCACTTCTCTTCTATCCTGCTACACGGGGGACACTTCTCTGTCCTGTCTGCAGCATTCACACACTTCTCTTCTATCCTGCTACACTGTGTGGGAGCTGCAGACAGGACAAGAAGTGTCCCCCTGTAGCAGGATAGAAGAGAGTGTGTGAATTCTGCAGACAGGACATAGAGTGTCCCCTGTGTACAGGATAGAAGGAGTGTTTGAATGCTGCAGACAGACAAGAAGGTTCCCCGTGTAGCATGATATGTAGAAGGAGTTAGGAGCTGCAGACATGACATAGAAGTGTCTCTGTCTGTCTCATCTCCACACACTTCTCTCCTATCCTTCTCACAGAGACACTTCTCTGTCCTGTCTGCAGCTCCCACTCACTTCCTTCTATCGCTACACGGGGGATCACTTCTCTGTCCTGTCTGCATCATTCACACACTTCTCTTCTTATCCTGCTACACATAGAAGTGCCCCCGTGTAGCAGGATGAAGAGAAGTGAGTGGGTGCTGCAAGACAGGACGAGAAGTGTCCTATTGCAGGATAAAGAAAGTGGTGGAGCTGCAGACGGACAGAGAGTGTCCCTGTGTACAGGATAGAAGAAATGGATTGGGAGCTGCATACAGGACAGAGAAGGTCCCCATGTGCAGGATAGAAGAGAAGTGAGGTGGGAGCTGCAGACAGGACGAAGAAGTGTCCCCATGTAGCAGATATAGAGAGTGTGTGGGTGCAGCCAGAGACCACGCTGGGATCCTCCAGGTCAAGTCCCTGCTGATGTCACTGGGTGCAGGTGTTACACACATGGGTGCTGCTGCGGGGGTCATTCTCATGCTGTGGTGCGGGAGAGAACAGAGAGGAGGCTTGTTAATCAGATCACATGTAAGAGCCTGAATCTCACATTGCGCCTAAACTGGCCTAAAAGTAAAGTGATTAGTAAGTAGGCAGAAACCATCACAGATGGTTGTACCTTTTGATATTCAGCGCAACACTACCCTTCATCGGAGGAACAGGGATAAATCTGGGCAATGTAAATGTACACAGGACTGTTATTTATGGATTTATCTTTAAGGATTGGCACCATCGAAAGGCGTGTCCTCGCACTGCTGTGCATGCACCTTTGCACCGTCCCAGCCAGAGTCTGTCGACAGGTTTCACTCCAAAAAAAAAGAGTTCAAAGCACAGTAGTGTGAGATCAGCCTAAGTGCACTGTACAAGCTACAACCTGGAACATAATCTATATGTTACAGTCTTCTTCTACTACACTTACACAGGGTCTGATACACATCTCTCCTAGGACAAACTGACAATGTCTGCAGAGATCAAATTGCACAGCATGTAGGACTTGTCCCTAATCCGGGAATAAAATCCATATATAACACATTCCCAGCTCTACTAAATAACATACAACAGAGGTCTAATTTACCCATCTCTCCAGGAAAATAACATAACACTGGCTCAGTCTACATGAGACCCCTGCTGACAGGTTCCCTCCAGCTGGGTATCGTGGTTACTGTACAGGGTGACACATCGTACGGTGTAATTCGTGTTGCGGTATCTGAGGCAGGGTGGCGATGGCCTTGCGCACGCTATCACAATTTTCCGTATTTTTCTACGCCGCTGTTTTCTTAACTTTCAATCCTTCCTTAAAGCGGCTGCCATAACCCGGCGCCGCCATGTGAACCGTCCGGGGCGGCTGCCGGAGTCCTGGCTCCTTTTGTCCTACAGGGCGGCTTTTTTTATTTTCAGTAGGAGTATATTTAGCTCGGGTCGTTGCCGTGTGACAACAGCCGAGAGACTGCGGGAAATGGAACGTGTAACACTCGGAGAGAGGAGCGCAACGACCACTTAAAAATGGCCCCAGAATACCATTCATATCGGCAGATGAACCCGCCGGACCCCGCTATGGATTTACATGACGGATTTTTATATATCTACAATGCCCACATAGCAGCCCTTTAGTAGGAAAGGCACTGATGTAGCGAGCTGAACCGTCACCGTGCGGCAGAACTGCGAGTACGGGGGCTGCAAGGTAAGGAATGGTCCATGTTTTCAAAGCTGTGGGAATTTGTGATGCAGCAGGTGGGGGTCAATCGCTGTATAGGGGCTAGAGTAGCAGAGCTGATTTGTCGCATGCGTGGTCAGGGAGGATCAGAGTGTTAGGAGGACCCCACGGAAAAGACAAGGTGCACTCAAGGTCTGTTTTTGGGGAGGTGTACCACACTGTGTGCCCTTGCTCATTCATTGAATTAACACTCTTGATAGTAATCGGCCCTGAAGAGATGTTCCTCATACCTTTACCTATCAGTAGCAGCAGGACTGTGACAATGGGTTTGGTTTTCTAGATTTAAGAGAGGAATGTCCTTACACTGCTGCGCTCTGTGCTCTCTACAGCCAGTGTTGGGCACAATCTATAGAGGGATTGGTAATCAGAACTTGTTGTGTGTTTGTTATAGCATCATTACTGTGGTATATGGATTTATATTCCAGGATTGTACTGGAGGGGTGTCCTCACACTGCTGTGCTCTGTGCAAAAAAGCGTAAAGTGCGAATAATTTAGATCGTTCTCATGGGTCCGGGATTCTGAGTTTAATCAAACTTTATTGACAAGAATTTCCTTTACTTGTCCTTTAAGGACGCAGTCGCCATGGAGATGCCCTCCTTTGATCGTGGCAGGTTTCCTCATATCCCTAATTTCATTAGTGTGCGAGACCCTCAATACTGGGGCAGAAGACGCTTTCAAACATCCCGCACTACATCATCCTCCGCATGTGACCACTTGTCGCACAATCCAGCCCTGCTACATCTGTAAACGGGACCCTTGCAGGGGAGGAACAGGTTAACCTTGTTTTTTTTCCTTAATGTCCCCCAAGGTCCGGGCTCATGGGGCTGCTTTTCGGTTGCTGGAGGATCGTCTGTGGTAATAATATAATATGCGGCTGCTATTTCTTTATGGGATTTCTATATAAAACGCACCACAAGATCCCGAACCGGAGCGAGCGGAACATTCTGCAGGTGGAAGGACAGCGGCTACACGTGTGACCGGGGATGCCACCCAGGTCATAGGTAGATAGAGATAGATGGATAGATAGATAGATGGATAGATAGATAGGTGGCCTAGCTGATCTGAGCTCGATCGATAGATAGCACTAGATAGATCTATAGCATAGATATGAGACTAGATAGATAGATATATGTATGATAGATAGCTAGGAGCTATATAGCGCTCGGCTCGCTCGCTCTACTCGCTCCTCGCTCGATCGGCGATCGATGTCTGCGCTCGCTCGCTCGGCCTCGCTCGCTCGGCGATCGCTCGATCGGCGCCTCGCTCGCTCGCTCTGCGCTAGCTCGCTGCTCTCCTCTCTCTCGTGGCTCGCCTCGCTCTGCGCTCGCTCGCTCGCTCGCTCCGGCGACTCGCTTCGCTCTCGCTTTCGCTCGCTCGCTCGGCTCGCTGCTCGCTCGCTCGTCGCTCGCTCGCTCTGCGCTCGCTCCTGGCGCTCTCGCTCGCTCGGCGCTCGCTCGCTCGGCGCTAGCTCGCTCGCTCGGCGCTCGCTCTCTCGATATATAGATAGATAGGAGCTCGAGCGAGGATGATATATAGATGCTTGGAGATAGATCGATAGCTCTCTATGCGATTGAATACAAGCTTGATTATCGATCCAGATCTCCACCACTGACTCAACCCTTCCTATTTGCAATACATACGACTGCGTCAATTCCCCTTCCATCTGCTCATTGACAATCAGCCAGCTATTCCTCAATATGTGAGAGGGGGCTGTGGGCGCCTTAATGCAGAGAGAGCACAAGCACAGCATGTGAGGATATGCCTCCAGTGCTACATTCCTGCAATATAAATCCATTATCACGTCCTGTTGCTACACCATCTCTCAGATGTAACTAACCTGCTGACAGGTTTCCCCCTTTACCGACAACCTGTCTTACACTTCAAGCTGCATTCCCAGTGCCGTCTCCACACATTCACCTGAGAATCAGAATAAAGTATATAGTCATAAATCTCACCTCCAGAATTGTGCATCTCTCCGACTACAATCCACCACATCTTCGCAGGGCTGGAACAGCCCCAAGGTGACGCATTCAGCAAAATGACCACATCTGACGTGCTCGAACCACGTGGAGAGGAAGGAGTTAGGCAACAATGTAGAAATTGTTAAGCAACTTAAAATAGTGGATAATCCACTATAGAACCCCAACCATACACTTGTATACACGCACAGTCCCGGGAAGCTGGGTGACCCTCCTGTGATGGCCGCCACCGCAGCTTCCACCCCACAATTGCCGCCGTCTCAGGGAAAGAGGTTGGTGTTGGAATTTTGCTGAAAAATCATTACACAAGGACTTGTCAGGGCAAAGATTTATGGAAATACAGGTGAAACATAGACCACAAGAGGAAAGAGATACGTCATTAGTGAATAGGATCAATCCTGGGGGGGAAACAACGGGATCATTGAAATAATGAGACTACAGAGCCACAGATAGAGAGAGATATAGTGATGGAGATAGATCGATAATAGAAGATAGATCGATAGATAGCTCTCGCATAGCTAGATCGATCAGCTAGCTATGAGCTCTCTCATCGATAGATAGAGCGATCTGAGCATATATCAGATCGATCATAGATAGTATATCGCTAGATCATAGTAGGATAGTAGCTAGATAGATAGATAGATACTCTTCGCTGACTCGATAGATAGATAGATAGCATATATCGATCGCTAGTATAGCATCGGCGCCCGCTCGCTCTGCGCTCAGCTTCGCTCGCTCGCTCGCTCGCTACTCGCTGCTCGCTCACGTCGCTCGCTCGCTCGCTCGCTCGCTCTCTAGCTCTGCCGCTCGCTCGCTCTGCGCTCCTCGCTCTCTCGCTTCGCTCGGCTCTGCTCGCTCTGCGCTCGCTCCTCGCTCCTCGCTCGCTCACTCGGCTCGCTCGGCGCTCGCTCGCTCGCTCCCTGCGCTCGCTCCCTGCGCTCGCTCCTCTGCGCTCGCTCGCTCGCTCGCTCGCTCAGGTCGCCTCGCCCTCCGCTATCTGCGCTCGCTCTCTCGCTCGCTCCTCGCTCTCTCGGCGCTCGCTCGCTCGCTCGCTCGCTCGCTCGGCGCTCGCTCGCTCGCTCGCCTCTCTGCGCTCGCTCGCTCGCTCGCTCCCTTTGCCCCAGGAAAAAAAAAAAAAAAAAAAATTAGTAGATATGCAGAACAGCCATACATCGGGCATGTGGTAGGAGATGAGATAGATAAATCATAGATTGCATCTTATCCCCATCTTCTGTAATGCATGACTATATATACGGACTTCATACAACAGCGTCTGTAGAGTAGGGACCTTGCAGATCCCCCTCACATTTACAGTCCGAAGAGGGCGCCATCATTCTGGCACCTACATAACAGCAGTATTGACCCTCCCACCATAATCCTGGCAGCAGGCATGGGGGTCTCCTGAACACAAACCCGCCAGACACAAACATGGACAATCAAAGCTGACCAGGCCAAAATCATGGCGCTGATACACAAGGCTCAATCATTGAAACATGTCATGTGACTGGATGCCCAATACTCACCGGGTCTACATAGGAGACTACAGGAACCGGCCCCTGGATAAACTACCGGACCCCGATCCTGAGCCGCTACAGTCTGATCGCCCACAACCTCCTGTCCATGGAGTCCGGCACCGCAACTGTCCAACAGTGCCAGCGCAGGAGCTCCACTTCCTGCACACTGCTCCAATTACTCAGCAGTGAGGGCACTCACCACAGGAGACTCGCGATCTCCCTCCCCTGCTTCATGATAATCCCCCCTTTATTAGAGCAGATTATCCGGGATCCACATCTGGTATCTTGTTGCTCTTTTGTGCTCCGTTACTTTCTAAAAATCGTTCCCGTCTCTGGAGGACTTGAGTTGTTTCAGAAATAACCAGTGGCCTGTGCCTCAGCCGCGAAGGGTGTCACTGGGATTATAGGAACACTCTGTACTTTTACCGCCCCGAAGACCGGAGCCCCCCAGGAGGATTGGTCAGCACATGTCCATGATACTAATACTGCCAGTGACGCTCCAGTGATGACCCTCCCCTTATTTCTATGACTCTTGTGCCATGTAGTGCAGGTGCTGTTTGATGTCTTGTACGTCTCTCTATTTGCACTTTTGTAGGCTATTTTGCTCTTATAAGTTTTATGAAATTTGGCAATTTTTGCACAACTTTATTACACAGGTTATCCTACAACCGGGTGGGACTGGAGCGTATTTCACATTTTTGCAAATTTTAGTGCAAATCATATCATCACGTGGCAACATCTGCCGCCAGGCGAGGCCTAAAAATGAATTTGGGGGGCGCAAGCGAAAACGGTTCAGAGAATCATGAAAATATGCAATAAAAATGTGGGAAAAAAAAGCAAAAAACAAGGGAGACATAACTTGGGTACCAAGGACCTGAGTGCAACTAAAGGCCGTGTGTGTCCTTGAACTGCTGCAACAGCTCTGTTTGGTGAATCCGGGCTATTTTAGAATGTGGTCCTGACCGGAAATATCCTCTGTACTGTGCACGAAAAAGATCTCGAGCACAAGTGTGAACACTCCCTACAGGGAAATTAGATTGTCCTCCGGGGTCATGGGCAGAGGAGCGCGACCACACAGACAGAGAACAAGGAGGGTGTGTGGTGATGTGGCATCATCATCATCATCCATCCGTCCTCCACCACCATCTGCGATCTCTTTACAGAGAAAGGCGGACAGGAAGCGGCGGCCGAGAGGATGAGCGCGGCGGAGAGGATGTCACACAGAAACCCCTAGTTTAGCAGCATCAGATTATACGTGGCGGGCTCCAGCAGAGCACAATCTGCTCCGTATGTAGCCACTATTGTCCATTCCCCTACTTTTGAGTCCCATCCATAATTTGTAAATTCTGCATTCTACTCCAAAAAGTTGACTACACTAATACATTGGGGCAACATTTACCTTATCCATCCGAGTAGTTCCCGAAAGTGCATTGTCCGTATAATAATGCCCTGTGCCGCGATTCACTAGATGTGCTCCCGATCAATCCATCCTGCATGTGTCGTTTCCCCCCGCTTTCATGTCCGCTGGTGTTCCCTTCTTCTTTCTCCTTCTTCTTCCCGATGTATGTAAGGGCATTTTCTTGCCTACATACATTTTAAAGTTAAATCCCGCCTCAGTCCGAATCCATCGGATTCATCCCGATGGCAACGCCCCCCGATTTCTGGTCGCATATGAAAGCATCGCCAGTCCGTGCCACAATCCTATCACGTGCGACACCATACCCGCTAATACCTGTCACACCGCGCAAATTCCGAAACTACTCGAAAATCTGACAAATCGACCCTTAGTAAATAAGCCCATTGTCTGTGTTTTCCTCGTATTAAGGATTCTATATATTGTAAATTGTAGAGTTCTTGTCTATAATTTTCGGGCTTGATAACTGTCTGATTATTCAGATTGTCGATTATTTTGTGAGTGTGTCCAGATTATCGTATGGCAGACACATCACGTCAGCCGGTGGCCATTTTGGGATCCAGTGGGTGTATGTCTGGGGACATGTAGTCAAACTCGAGCAGAGTGCCTACTCCAGTACATGTTTACCACAGAGCATAGTGGAGGCGCACCTGTGGTTTCGTGGTTGAGTATTATCCGTCCGGCGGTCTATTCCCCATGACATGTATCATGACGATTGTCAGAGCTCGGCGCGGCTCACATCTGTAGGTATGTCAGGGAATTTATCATCTGCTTTTCCATCTTCTTTTCCCTCTGTTACTGTGTGTGGGCTTCGGGTCCCTGCGCATGCCTTGGTCGTCCATGGTAACGTGCGCTATCCATTAAAGTTCATTGCCATATCCTGCTTCCCGGCTTCTGCCGAGGCCTTGATGATATTATCAGAAAACCTTCTTTATTGTATTGGGACGAGGGGCGCGTCACTGTCTCCAAGTTAAACACTTTCACCCACGGAAATTAGGTGCAAATTTTTTTTTCCCCAAAATTCTCGGAAAGTTTGAAAATGTGTGTTGGTTCAGCCCATGAACTTAGGACGGGGGCTCTGTCATTTTATCTAGCATTTAAAGAAAAAACTTCTGCTAGGTTAAAGTTCTGGGGCCGCCGCGATATATTGGGGATGCTGATTTTTTTGTACTTGGGGTTAAAAGGTCCACCCCTTGTGTCTGTATTTGCTTCCTCCACACTTTCTGTTCTCTCCTCAGGGGTGTGGCTAGGAGCTGATTGGTGGACTTTGTGGCCACTGTTTTTCAACAAATCTACTGGTAACTAGGCCAAGCTCCACCCTGAGGAATGTTACAAACCAACCTATTTTGGTTTATTTATTTACTGAATTTGCAGGAAAACCCATTTAATATTTGGTGAGTGTGGTAAAATATATGGACCGCCCCCCCCAGTGCTGGTGGCATGAGTACAGTAGAACATGTGACAAAAGTTGGGTAAGTTTAATCACGAAGCTCCGAAGCCTCGTCTGACCATCCGGATCGACGGAAGCAACGGGACGGGTTAAGTAAGTAATGCCACACTGTCTCTTTTCGTTAATCGTTTATTTAAATTTTTTGTAGTAAGAATTCTTGTGTTCCATCATGTTAGGGGCCTATAAATGCCGCATTTTACAGATTTGGATTATTGATTGGAATTTCTGGATTATCAATGCAAATTACATGACCTACATGAACTCCCACCTGCTCATTACATGCCCCGACGACGAGGAACTCTCATTAGAAAGCTGGTGTCTGTGTTATGTGGGCGAGGGTCCCCCTTTTGCAACCCATTTTTTACTTTAACAATCTCGGCACACAAGCCTAGAAAATTTTGTTTGTTTTTTTTAAAATGTTGAACATTTTTATTATTTCAAATTAATTTTTAATTTTTTAAATGAGGCAAAAAATACCAGGAACGAGCAAAAAGGGAAATTGCAAAAATGTTGCCATGTATCAAAAATGACATTATTTTTAGGCATACATATGTGAATAACCAGCCTGTGTCCACAGGGGTAGAGGTCGTAATAAGGCTCATTGATCAATCAATTCAGGCTATAATTTCCCTTGAGACTAAGACAAAGGTTCTGTTATTAGAGGAGACCGTTGTCATGATTTTGGTCCTCTCCCCAAAATGGTTCTTTAACATGGGCCCCACGATGGGCTTTACCACAAATCGTTCCCACTGAGCTGGAACCCATAGGAAGGGAATCTGCGACTAAATTCCTGAGTGGCTTTAACCACCGTTGGTTTGATTTTAGTGGCTATTTTATGCTATTTTTGCATTGCATTTAAAGCAGTTGCCCGTTTCCCGGGTTAGTACAAGATAGATTCCGTAGGGTTTGTTTCTTAAGTTGAATTTGTATGTAAGTCGAAACTTTATTTTAGGTGAACCCCACCTTAACCACAAACGTGGCCCAACACTCTTTTTACTGTATCTTTTTGGATAGTTGGAAAGTATAACCTCACTCAAAGGATTCGGTGGACCTCCAGTCAGTAAAGTACTACCGTATGCATTAAGCTCCAGTGCTCCCACCTAGTGGGTGGCAAATCCATCATTCAACTCGTAAGCTACAAGAAGATACAGCTTTACCATAGACCTATAAACATATGCTAGAATGCAGACTACAGAAGACTCCATAGTTGATGACTTAAAGGGAAGTATTCTTTAAGGCGCGACCAGATTGCAAGCTCGTGGGACTCAGCGCATGGATCCGCGGTACTCATCCCATTAACGTCTCCTTCACAACCCTTAACACACTCTCCCTCCCCCATTCCAGAGGAACATTAGAGTTTGTTACGCTATTAAAAATGCATCGGCGTTCCCTCTTCCTCGTGTGAAATAAAAGATTTTTTTTTTCTGCTTTAAAATGTCAATTAACACATTCATGTCGAGTCCCTGAGCCGCCGCAGTCATTCAGCTTAATGTACCTTTAATTAAACTTTATGGTTAAGATAAGTAGACAGTATTATACTATGGCGCCAAGTTGATTTTTCTTATGGTATGAAAGCTGCCGAACACCCTCATACCATATGGATGGAATCTGCGCAAAATGTTTCATTCTTCGGCTTGCAGGTTGGAACATCACATTAAAAATGTATTATTCATTCTCTATCACAACCAACACACCCAAAGCTGTGCCAATTTGTTCATCCCTAGACGCCACTCCGGACTTGTCACTGTGAATTGGGAAAGTAGTAACTGGACTCACTCCATATGTCCTCTTGTAAACTTGGTCTCGAGAGGGGTTTGGTGGCCAATTGGTGGCTCTTGTTCTACGAGCACCACTCATTTCAAGACCTGGATGTCCAGCTCGGAGATCTCCATGAGTCCATCCCATCCTAGGTGAGGAGAACCGGTCTACTGCCCCATCTTTGGCCAACTACCGTGGTGCAACTAATTAATTGTCATTGGGGAATGCAACATTTTGAGACCTTTGAGAAGATGTCATTGGTGTCGACTATGATGGGTTACCAACCCTTCCAAGAAAAAATAACCAATATGTTTCAGCTATCCACAGGCAATGAAACAGAATTCCATTGTTTCTCTGGAAGGACCCTACTGGCCCGATCAGTAGAAGACCCTACATTCCCTTACTACGAGCCTGCAATTGACATTATTGGTGGTGGTCTATAGGTTTCCTTAAAGCAAGTACCGTAGGGCAACTGAAGTTTTCCCCACTCGGAAGCCCACCAATGGCCAAACTTTGAGATCGGACCATAACTGTGGGTTCTGGACACCACTACAATATTTAAACAGGCAGAAGGGTAGTAACTATGGATCAGTAGTTTTATACAAGAATAAGAGGTCACCAATGAGAAAACCCGGAGGACAGACCATAACTTTGGTCTTATTCCCCCTGCTACAGGTGAGGAACTACGATTAGCTAAATACAATCTAGAAACGAAAGGAGGCCAACGATGACGCGGACTTGGGGAACTGACCATAACTTTGTTCTTTCTGGATTAACGACTACAAGGGAAGGACTGTTCATGTACAAATGAATTGTACAAGGATACCATCAATGACCAAACATACCGAGAACGGAAACTAACTTTGGTTTCTTAACACCTTAGTACATCTTTTACTCATAGCAGGTGGGAGGAACTGGGGATCAGCTCATTGCAAAAATGGGCCTCCGTGACCAAGTACTGACCGTATCATCATTAAACTGAATACAGACGATGAACCAAAGAGGCCTCCAATAACCAAATGACAAGGTGATACCGTAGCTTTGGTTCTGTATCATCTGCTATAGACTTTATTCAAAGTCTCGGGGAGGAACTGTGGTAAATGGTTCTTGGTCACCATTTGTGATAATGGACCAAAGAGACCTTCAATGAACCAAATTGAGGATGAACTGACCATCAACTGTTATTGATATCTCTGGAGTAAATGGATTGAGAACATTCCTGTAGACCGTATGACAATGACCCAGACTTTCAAGCGGCTGTCCTGCGCCCAGAATCGAGCTGTTGATGACATGTCTCCGGGTTGGTGTGAGGCCTCACATCTAGAGGACCATGACCTAGAACTGAATCATTTCGACTTCAGGAAGTTTTTCCGTGCGAACTGTCCCGAGAATAAAAAAAGCAATTAACACCAAGCAAAAATCTCATAGTCCTCCCTAAAACCAAAAAATCGCGTGTGAAAGGAAGAAAATGAATTAGAATAAATCGTGTCCGCTTCGACTCTCTCCCAAGACGGAAATTCATTCACCTAACGAAGTAACGAATCCGGCTTCCCCACCTCCATCAGACACATGGACTGCGATGCCGCTACAAGCTGGAGAAACCTTCCTACTCTTCAATGGGATTAATGTGCTTACACCCCCACTACCTCAGAGTTGGCCATGTTGTGGGGAGCTTATTAAACTTTGGGGGTGTAGCCTTTGCTTTCGATTGATGGTACCCAAGTGGTAAGACTTTTTGGAAACATAAGTCCCCTGCAGAACCTCTAGGGGTGTTAAGGGTTGCCATAGTTGGCCAAAATTTTAAACATGTTATGTCAGCTTCACGAAATTCAGCCACACAGTGGGCGGTTTTTAGAAACTATTGTAACACGTTTGATATGTATAGGTTCACAATCTCTTTTGCATTGCCTCATGTTAAAGATCAGTGGAGGTCTGAGACCTCGACCCATTCTTATGATGTCTACCCAGCCTGACCGGTCCCACCTGTGGATATCCCAATAAATGCTGTGCTCTGAACTTTCTACAATGGAAGCTGGCTCTAAATCCCTCCTTGTCCATATGGAATGATTATGGTCTCTTCAGGGACAATATCTAAACACTGCTGCTAGAGCTAAACACAGCATGTGAGGACACGCCCCTAAAGATACAATCCTGGAATGTAAAGGCATTTTTCCCAGTTCTGTTGCTACTAACAACATACAGAAAAGGTGTCAATCAAAAGAAAAGCTTTCCCTCTTAGGTTTCAGGGCAGTTTACTCAGTGCTGTGTATGACAAACACTGATGTTTCGCTCCTCTGTATGCCTCGTAAACAGATCGAAGCAGCACAGAGCGGGGAGAGAGTCCCGTCCTGACTGTAAGTGGCCGATTCCTCTTTCTCAGGATCCCTCATCTTGCACTCAACAACACAATCTACATTTCTAATTCTGCCTCCCAACAAGTTGCCCAGAGGAGCTCCCGGCCCCATATCGTGGCGCTCTCTGTAATATACCGCCATCTACCCATCACGTGATGCAACAAAAGCCACCAGCCAAGAAACTGTGCTACCGATTTAGAAAACAATGAAAGTTTTCGGATAAAAATGAAATTATAACCATATTATAGACGGAGACACTTATCTAGGGGATCCGCTCTGCTGTACACTGAAGGTGCTTTTCTGCACATTTTATCTTCACTGATACATATTACCAAACGATTAACCAGTGACTACCATAGGCAAAGGAACAGAATTCCATCATGTTTTCTCTGGAAGACCTCGGCCCGACCAGTAGACCCCTACATTCCCTTAGTCAGGTACTACTATCGCTGTGAGTTGACTTATTGTGGGGTCTATAGGTCCTAAGCAATTAACTAGGGCCTTTGTTTGGATTTTTTTTTCCAATTCAGAAGGCCACCATGGCCAACTTAGAGGATAGGACCTAACTGTGTTCTGGATCACCAGCTACAATGTTTAACAGGCATAAGGAGTAACTATGGATCAGTGAGTTGATGCGAAGAGGTCACCAATGAGAAAACCTGGACCAATAACTTGGGGTCTTATCCCCTGCTACAGTGAGGAACTACCAATTAGCTAATACAATCTCAAAGAAAATTAACAGTCCAAATGAAAAAAGAAAAACCAGACTTGGGGGAACTGACCATAGAACTTTGGTTCTGGATCACTACTTACAAGGAGGACTGTGGTCGTTCCTTACAGATGATGGACCAAGAGACCATCAATGACCAAACATAAGAGAAACTTGAACAAACTTTTGGTTTCTAAAAAACTAGTACATATTGGACTCATGAACAGATGGGAGGACTGTGGATCACTAATTTTAAAAAGGACCTCCAGTGACCAAAGTACTTATCTGTATCATTTGCTCAAGCTTGTACTGAAACAGAAGAAGGAACCAGAGGATTACGAACCCAGAGACGATGGACGCACAGAGTCACACCAATTATTATTACCAACTATTAGCACTGACTGATGTTTTTTAGAAAGTTGTAGAACATTGCATTGTGCACTGATTATCAAATCCCTTTAAGTACAAATCATCAGGCTCCACCGCGGTCATCCTTCCCGCCACCATTGAGGAATAAAACACCCACTCCAGCATCATTCCCGGAACCTTCGGATCGGCTTCTGTCTCTAATAGCCGAGTGCTGAGATGCTAATTACTGGGGAAATAAACCACTCATTGAAAAGTTTCTGGGAACAAAGAATGTGAGGAATGAAACCTCAGAAAGGAAGGAGAAAAGAAAGAAGGAAAAAAAAAAAGAAGAAACAAAGCAGCAAACAGGGCAATGAAGGAAGAGAGAGAAGTATGGAATATGGAAGAAAGGAGATGAGAAAAGGAAGGAAATAAACAAACTGGAAATAAGAAGGTTTCATTTAAAAGTTTCTCGAAACACATAATGTTAGAAATAACCTCATAAAGTAAGGAGGAACATAAATAAGGAAAAAATAAAGACAAACAAGAAAGAAAGAAGAGAGAGAAATAAAGGAAGAAGATAGAAAGAAAGAAATTTGAAAATAAAGAAGAAAGAAATAAAGAATGTAAAGAAGGAGGTTCAATTGAAAACTTCTGTAAACAAGAATTGAGATGAACCTCATAAAGGAGTATGGGGGAGAGGTGAACAGAAAGAAGGAAAAAAAGAAAGAAGCAACAAGGAAAGAAAGGAATAAGAGAGAAGAAGGAAGGAATATGAAATAAAGAAATTTTGAAAGAAAGAAAGAAGAACTAAAGAATGTAAAGAGGGAGGTTTCATTGAAAACTTCTGGAACCAATAATGAATATGAGGAATGCAAAACTTTGAAGGAATGAAAAAAATAATGAAAGAAAGTATGAGCAAAGAAGGAAAATTAGGAAGAAGAAAGAAAGAATAATGAAGGAAGAAAGAAATGAAAAAATACCAAGAAATAAAGGTAGGAGAGAGGAAGAAAGGACGGAAGGCCTTCATGAAAAGGAAGAATGATAAAGACATTACGAAAGACAGAAGAAAGAAAGAAACATAACGACACTCAAGAACAAATCGTGAGTGTGTGTAGGGAATTCATGAAGAACTATAGGTCAAAATAATTCCTTCTTCCTTCCGTGAGGGAAAAAAAAAATCAAACAGAGAAAGAAGAAAAGAGAGAAAGGAAGGAAGAACAGAAAAAGAGGTTTATCAAGGAAGATAGAAAGGAAGGAATTAAAAAGATACAAACAAAGAGATAAAAAAGGGAGGAAGGACAGAAAGAAACGCTCTATTCCAATTTTCACTTGTTGATTGTTTGTTTCTCCTTATAGATTTCCCCACATCAATGTAACAATAGAGATTCCATTTGAAACCTCTAGAATTTTACAGCTGTGGATAGTACATTGTTCAGATTCTCTTATTTAAGTCTCTGGAATATAACCAGGGCAGAGAATTATACGGCCCTCTAACTGCCACAAGTGGCCATAAAATGCCCATTTCTTTTTAAACGAAAACATTACGAGAGATTGGTGGCGCTACAGTATTCTCCGCACAAACCTGCGCTCAGGGTTGGTTGTTCCGAGAACTATGGTGAGGTCTTAGATACTTGTTGCATTATGGGCCATCCTTTTATGTTAATTGCAGTTAAGGGGAGAACCTTAAGGAATAAAACTCGAGGCGACTCATTGATTGTTTGGTTGGGCAGATATAAAAGGATGTAAGATAATTCCCTGACAAAAAGTGTCTCAGGGATGTATGGCACCGACTGACGGCGATCCCCTACACACCCCAAAGTGCCGGCAGGGGATTACTAGTCACTTCCAAATTCTCCAACCCTCCACAATAATCTCTTATCCACAGAACAAGAGAAGGAGCACTATATTATAACTCTTCAACTTTCAAAGAGAAGAGCTTCAATCCTTTCTTTTTTTTTTTGGGGGCAGTTACGCACAGATCGGAGATAGATGATGAGAGATCATAGAGAGATCGATAGCTAATAAGATAGCGAGATAGATAGAGAGATCGAACATAGATGATAGAGGAGATAGAAATAGCTGATAGAGAAGAGCTTAAGCGAGCCTAGCTCGACTAGCTCGACGTGTCGCGCGCTCGATGCTCTCGCTAAGAGATCGATTAGGCGCTCACTAGACTAGCGCTTCACTCGGCGCCTAGACTAGATCGATCCTCTATCTCGCTCGCTCGCTCGCTAACTCGGCGCTCGCTTCGACGCTCGCTCGCTCCGCATCCGGCGCTCGTCGGTAGATCGCTCGCTCGCTCGCTCGCTCGCTCGCCGCTCGCTCGCCTCTCTCGCTCGCTCGCTCGCTCGGCGACTCGCTCGATCGCTCGATCGCGCTCTCTCTCTCGGCGCTCGCCTCCTCGCCGCTCGCTGCTGCTGCTTGCTCGCTCGGGCTAGCTCGCTCGCTCGCTCTCCTCTCTCGCTCTCTCGCTCGCTCGTCGCTCCCTCGGCGCTCGCTCGCTGGGCTCTCTTCGCTCCCTCGCTCGCTCCCTCGCTCGGCCTCGCTCGCTCTGCGCCTCGCTCTGCGCTCGCTCGCTCCCTCGCTCGCCGCTCGCTCGCTCGCTCGCTGCCGGCGCTCCTCGCTCTGCGCTGCTCCTCGCTCGGCGCTGCTCCCTCGCTCGCTCTCTCGGCGCTCGCTCAGACTAGCTCTCTCGCTCGGCGCATGCTCGCTCCTCGGCGCTCGCTCGCTCGCTCGCTCGCGCGCTCGCTGCGCTCGCGCGCGCCTCGGCTCTCGCTCTCTGGCGCGCTCTGCGCTCCCTCGCTCGCTCCCTCGCTCGGCGCTCGCTCGGCTCTGCGCTCGCTCGCTCCCTCGCTCCCGCTCGCTCTCCGCTCCGCGCTTCGCTCGCCATCTGCTCTCGCGCGCTCGCTCTGCGCTCGCTCCTCGCTCGCTCTGGCTCGCTCTCTCCTCGCTCCCCTGCGCTCCTCGCGCTGCGCGCGTATGCGCTCGACTCTCTCGCTCGCTCCCTCTCTCGGCGCTCGCTCGCTGCTCGCATCGCTCGCTCCTCGGCCTCGCTCTCTGCTCGCTCTGCCTCGCTCCTCGCTCTGCGCTCGCTCGCCCTTCGCTTCTGCCGCTCGCTCGCTCGCTCCGTCGCTCTGCGCTCGCCTCGATCTCGCTTCGGCGATAGATAAGACAGACAGACAGATAATTCACATTAATAGTGTAAGTACTAACAGCTGCTGTATATACTACTGTCCAGGATATAATATCCTAACAGACCCGATCGGACGCGTTCCATCATTTTGTATCCACACTTCATTATTCCTGTTAATTCTCACTAAACATATAACCTAAACCTAACACTCCGTCTAAAATAGCCGAGACCACCATCCAATACAAGAGCGCCCGTGCACTCACCCTCCGCCGATTCCCTAGAGTATTAGAGTCCACACGAGAAATACACATGACGTTTTCCGGAAAGAGCTACGGCGGTCATAAAGGGGGAGTCCAGTAGCGGTCATGTAGATCTGACTACCGTGGACTGTCCCCGTTAAGCAGTAGTGGCAGTAAATAGGTCAGCCCGTGGATACGCCTCTGTTTCTGCAGCGGTTCCGCTTCGGTGTACTGTCCCCCCAGGCAGGATCTCTTTAGTCTCGGACATTTTACAACAATCATTATGATCTGAGGAAAGTAGCATCCCTCGTGTCAATGTACAAAAGTCTGAACAGCGTCCTCATCCGCCCAAAACACAAGTCCGAACATCAGGATCGGGCGTGTACTCGGAGACAGACGATGCCAGAACATCATCTGTCCCCCCTAACGAGCCCTCTCCCCGAGGGACATGCCCCGCCCGCGCACGACATAGCGAATCTTCTATTCTATCAGAGATAAAAAACATCATGCAGTGTATCCGAGAATCTAGGCAGGTCGCTGCTATGCTCTAAGCATAAAGATGGACGCCATAAATTGTAAGATGAGGAACACCGATTGTCGTGAATCCCCCATTCCGATCAATTCGAGGCGTTCACCTTCTTCAAATTCCAAACGCAAAAAACCCTTGGAACCAATCGCATTGCAGAGAACTGATATGTGGCGGATCTGAAAATCCCTAGGTCATGGAAAGTTCGTGCTCATACTGACTCTTTCTAAATAGATGACCCTCTAGGGGCAATAATCTGTGTCATTTTTGAAGTGGAAGGCCAAAGGGAGTAAAAATTCATATTAAAATTCAGGCTTTGACAAGATAAGCAACTTTTGGGACTGTTTTTAAATGTAAATTGCTCTAGTTCGCACAAATATCCCACGGGGGGCGATCACTGATGTAATTCCTGCCCATATTGACCAAAAACATCCAAATGGCGATTAATTCTTCATTTTTCGGATATTTTTACTCACGGTGTGATGGTTACTGTTGGCTGTGGTTCGGGGTCATCACGGATTTTCGCCATGAGGGTACATCCATGTCCGTACTCGTCTCTATAATGTCTAATTTACACATAAGCTAATTATGTCTCACGTTGGAGGGCCCCCCCCCGCACAACGGCCACATAATTTGATGTGTAATCAATTAATTCAGTCTCGGATTTCAACCGCCAGCACGGGGATAAATTAAGGCACATGAATGTTTTTAACACCTCAGATTACAAATCAATCATCCAATGATCCATCTGTTTCTGGGAACGCGGAGGAGGGAATGGGAAACCCGGGCTGAGGCTCTAATCCTGGACCTTGCTAGGAGCCTCATAAAGCACATTAAGTTCCTTATATTATGGAACCCAATTAAAGAAGAAGTTTCTGACCCTATGGAAAACTGAAATAATAGAAGTAGAAATGCGGCCATTTTGAAAGAAAAAAAAAACATGGGCCCTTATCCGTCTCTCCATGTTGCTACAAGCAGCCAATCTAGTCCTCATTTTTATTGTTCCAGGGCAGTTAAGAAAATAAAAGGTGAACTCTGATTGGTTGGTTTGGCCAACAAGGTTGGAGGATTTGTAGAGGCGCAGGACACGCGTCCACATACACCAGAGGGAGACTGGAGTAAAACATCAATTTCAGCAAAAAAAAAAATGGAAGTTGAACTTACATAAAGCATTCATTTGCACATTCCCATCGGGAAAATAGAGGATAGATTAATATATAATTGAGATGTTTATATTTGGGCTGGGTGATATGATCTAGATAAATAATGATATAGATATTTATCATGGATGCTATAGATAGATAGATAGATATGAGATAGATATATAGATCTATATTATATAGATTATTCGATCGCAAGATAGCTAGCTAGCATCGATCGCTCGCTATGAGCTAGCTCGATAGATATATAGGAGATAGCTCTGAGACTGGAGAGATAGATCATAGATCGCTCGATATATAGGAGATAGATCATAGATACTCGCTCGCTCGATCGATCGATCTGCGCCTCGCTCTCCTCGCTCGATCTTATCTGCCATCGCTCGCTCGCTCGCGCTGACGATATCTATGCGATCGCATCTTCGCTAGCTCTGCGCTCGCTCGCTCGCTCGCTCGCTAGCTCTCTAGCTCGCTCTGCTCGCGTGCTCCCTCGCTGCTCTCTCTGCGCTCGCTCGCTCGCTCGCTTCTCCTGCTCGCTAGGCTCTACTCGCTCGCTCGGCCTCCTCGCTTCTCTCGCTCGCTCGCTGCTCGCTCTCTCGCTCGCTCCTCCTGGATAGCTTGGCCGGCGGGTGCCCCCGTGTCTCTTTCTGGCCGTCTCTGGCTCTCTGCGGCTGTTCCCTGGTTGGGCTTTGTTCGGCCGCCTTGCTTCTCTCGCCCCCTCTCCCCCCTCGCTGTCGCGTCCTCCCGCTGTCGGTGCCCGCCCGCCTCTTCCCTCCTGCCCCGGTTCCCCCCGCGCCGTCTCCATCCTTGTGTACATTCCTGCGCTTGTCCCGGGCTTGTAGCGCGCCTTGTTTCCACAGTTAAGTATTCCCCGGGGCCCCCCTTAATAACATTTTCGAGAACCTGTTCTCATCCCATGCATGAGGGAGCTTCCGGCCCCGTCTTCGGCAGAGAGGTTGGGGAATTGGCTTAAATTCCGTCAAAAGCTGAATAAGATTCTCCGGCGAGGCCCGCATAGCGTTACTAGAGATACCCCGCCCCATCTATCTGCCCGCGTAGGTTCTCTCCTATCCTGCTACACAGAGACACTTCTCTGTCCTGTCTGCAGCTCCCACTCACTTCTCTTCTATCCTGCTACACGGGGGACACTTCTCTGTCCTGTCTGCAGCATTCACACACTTCTCTTCTATCCTGCTACACGGGGGACACTTCTCTGTCCTGTCTGCAGCATTCACACACTTCTCTTCTATCTTGCTACACGGGGGACACTTCTCTGTCCTGTCTGCAGCTCCCACACACTTCTCCTCTATCCTGCTCTGAGCTGATGATTTTGCAGATTGTTTGTAAACAGAAGATCATGAACCGTAAACAGAGGCTGCACTTAGTGTCTATAGTGTGTGTAGTGTCTGTATTATCTGTACTAGCGTCTGGCTGAGCTCTGCTGTTGGGGATGAGCTGCTCTGCACAAGAGCTCAGTGCTGCTTCACAGTTTATGCGACCTTCAGGCTGGAGAATTTTTTGTGATAGTTTTTGCACCTAAATAAACAAGTTGCTAACAAAGAATGATTATTAGGTGCACCAAAACATCTGGATTGGAAGGATAAATGAGGGAAACATGGTTATTTTTGTTGCCGGACTAGTTTGGTGTTTAGTCGCATAACTGGCACAAAAACAACAGCATAAACAAGGTTAAATCTGGCGCACGGTCCAAATGAGCAGCGGAACGACCTCCCCCCCATTGTCTCTACTGTAGTCCTGGGTGTAGGAGATGAGTCGCACAGCAAAAAACACAAGTCTCTCTAGAAGAAGTTGTATAAATGTAATACGGATCCGTCTCTTCTTCCGCCACAGGCATTCGATGGCTTCATCTTCGCTTTCTTTGCGGTGGAAATGGTCATTAAGATGATTGCGTTGGGCATCTTTGGGCAGAAGTGTTACCTGGGAGACACGTGGAACAGACTGGATTTTTTTATCGTCATGGCTGGGTGAGTAGTTACTGATGTCCCTGGGGATCCTCTTCTCTACCGATATATGATGTATATTACACCCACAATACACTAAATATGTCACTAATCACAGTACTGTGCACACCAATACTTCCCCCTATGTACAAGGATATAACTACTATAATACTGCCCCCTATGTACAAGAATATAACTACTATAATACTGCCCCCTATGTACAAGAATATAACTACTATAATACTGCCCCCTATGTACA
>WNYA01000171.1:0-19710 GCA_019512145.1 Engystomops pustulosus | reverse complement strand
GAGGGAAACATGGTTATTTTTGTTGCCGGACTAGTTTGGTGTTTAGTCGCATAACTGGCACAAAAACATCAGCATAAACAAGGTTAAATCTGGCGCACGGTCCAAATGAGCACCGGAACGACCTCCCCCCCATTCTCTCTACTGTGGTCCTGGGTGTAGGAGATGAGTCGCACAGCAAAAAACACAAGTCTCTCTAGAAGAAGTTGTATAAATGTAATACGGATCCGTCTCTTCTTCCGCCACAGGCATTCGATGGCTTCATCTTCGCTTTCTTTGCGGTGGAAATGGTCATTAAGATGATTGCGTTGGGCATCTTTGGGCAGAAGTGTTACCTGGGAGACACGTGGAACAGACTGGATTTTTTTATCGTCATGGCTGGGTGAGTAGTTACTGATGTCCCTGGGGATCCTCTTCTCTACCGATAAATCATGTATATTACACCCACAATACACTAAATATGTCACTAATCACAGTACTGTGCACACCAATACTTCCCCCTATGTACAAGGCTATAACTACTATAATACTTCCCCCTATGTACAGGAATATAACTACTATAATACTTCCCCCTATGTACAAGGCTATAACTACTATAATACTGCCCCTATGTACAGGAATATAACTGCTATAATACTGCCCCCTATGTACAAGAATATAACTACTATAATACTGCCCCCTATGTACAAGAATATAACTACTATAATACTGCCCCCTATGTACAGGAATATAACTACTACAATACTGCCCCCTATGTACAAGAATATAACTACTATAATACTGCCCCTAATATAACTACTATAATACTGCCCCCTATGTACAGGAATATAACTACTATAATACTGCCCCCTATGTACAGGCCCCTATGTACAAGAATATAACTACTATAATACTGCCCCTATGTACAGGAATATAACTACTATAATACTGATCCCTATGTACAAGAATATAACTACTATAATACTTATATGTGCATTATCACTGTTGTGGGGACACACCCTGGCTCTGCGGATGGGGCACTGTTGTAGGGACACACCCTGGTTTTGGCGATGGGGCACTGTTCTGGGGACCCCTGGCTCTGGGGCACTGTTCTGGGGACACATCCTGGTTCTGGTGATGGGGCACTGTTCTGGGGACACATCCTGGTTCTGGTGATGGGGCACTGTTCTGGGGACACACCCTGACTCTGGCGATGGGGCACTGGTCTGGGGACACACCTTGTCTCTGGAGCTCTGTTGTGGCAACACACCCTGGCTCTGGCGATGGGGCACTGTTCTGGGGACACACCCTGGCTCTGGCGATGGGGCACTGTTCTGGGGACACATCCTGGTTCTGGTGATGGGGCACTGTTCTGGGGACACACCCTGGTTCTGGTGATGGGGCACTGTTCTGGGGACACACCCTGGCTCTGGCGATGGGGCACTGTTCTGGGGACACACCTTGTCTCTGGAGCTCTGTTGTGGGGACACACCCTGGCTCTGGTGATGGGGCACTGTTCTGGGGACACACCTTGTCTCTGGAGCTCTGTTGTGGGGACACACCCTGGCTCTTGCGATGATGCACTGTTGTTGGCTCTGGTTATGGGGCACTATTGTTGTGACACGCACTTCTATATGAAAGCAGTATGGCAGTCGTTGGTTTTTATCAGGACACTGGATTTGGGATGTCATTAGGTGGTGCGTACCATGTATGACTATATTGGGTCTCTCCACTGACCTTTCTCTTTCTCTCTCCTAGGATGATGGAATATTCTCTGGACGGACACAACGTCAGCCTGTCTGCTATCCGTACTGTCCGAGTTTTAAGGCCGCTAAGAGCCATTAATAGAGTCCCAAGTAAGTGCAATATCACTGACTACACTCAACACATTTAATGGCTGCCTTTACATGTAAAAGTCCTACAAACCCCATATCTACTTAAGTCCAAAATACCAAATCCCCTGCATAGAGATTCTGTAGACGAAATTTTAGCTTCCTGCAGTCACCACCAGAGGGAAGTAGGGAGCTTACTGCAGACAATACACTCTATAAAAGCACAGTATGCAGTAGACTCATGTGCTCCTCCTAGTGGTGGCTGTGGGAAGACAGAATTTTATTTGCAGCATGCACACCAGCCTTCCATTCATTTAGGGCACTATTGGGCATTTGTTGGCCCCAATTCTCATGGGGATCCAGTGGTTGGACCTCCAGTGATCACACATTACATTTCATTAATGGAAAGACCCCTTTAATTTCCAGGTCTAGCCGTATTATTCTTGTTAAAGGGGTAACAAGAGAGTGTCACCTCTGAACTTCCACAATCAGGTGTAATCTGTGTGAGAACAAAACAACAGTGCCTCCGCAGGCAAAATAAAGTATTACAGCTCCTGCTGTAAATCAGTGTGTCTGTGCCAGGGCATGTTAGGTCCTCCAAAACAACAGGTGGTCCTCGAAACAATTCTGTATTCTGGGTAATGATGAAGGTCTTGAACAAGGGATCCCTCGCTCCGGGACAGCAGTGTGAGGACAGCAGTGTGAGGACAGCAGTGTGAGGACATGCCACTACTGCCAACTTTTAAGCATTTTGCATGTTAAATATGAACCAATACATACTAATAATCAATGTGTATGGGATATGTGAGGCAGTGATAGCTGTACGCCCCTATAGGCGTGTATAGAGGGATACCACACACCCCCCCTCCCGGGGTGGAATCCTTCCTAATATGTAAGTGATGCTGATGATGTCAGCCCCGCTTAGGATTTTACATAAAACCTCTACTTTCACCTCCAGTCGCTGCATAAAGAAAAGGAAATGTCTCTGGGAGATGAATCATTACCATTAATCCACTTAAAGGGACGCGCCGGGGAGGCTTATCCATCCCCCTCCTATAAGAGGCCATTAAGGAGATTAGGGGACTTGTGTGTATGTCCCTTATCAGCCCCGCTACCAGCCGGCCCCGTCATGTCCCAGATAAGGAGAGGACAGTGGGGTCAGGTCAGAGATATGGGGGGCTATCATACCGTATATGGCTACTTTACTAGAGGACTCCGAGGGTAACAAGTGGGTAATAACAGATGTGACGCCATCACTACAATCTCATTCACAGCTGACGGGGGTCCTGGAGATCACAAGAATGTTCTATCTCACCTCCGGAACGTGACCCCGACATCCTGTGCTATCCTTAGGTCATAGCGGTGGTTACCTCCATATACAGTGTTATGTAGGGGCTACATGAACCATCCACATAATACCGCCACTAAGTCACTACCTTATGGTGTCAAATACCCAAAACTGTACATGAGATTCATAATACTGCCATATAGTGCATGCAGACTAGTATCATAATCCTGCCGCTATACAGTGCTCATCAGGTATCCTATAGGGCTATATAATACTGTCATACAGTGCCCCCATAATAGTGCCATATAGTGGCCTCATTCTAGCGCTGTACACCTTCCTATTAAAGCCATATAGTTAAATACACTGCTGTGTGACGCCGCCCCATAGTGAATGCATTTTATTGTTTCTAGTACAGTAATAGTGCCATACACCTACATAATAGTGCCATATACCTACATAATAGTGCCATACACCTAGATAACAGTGCTATATGCCTACATAATAGTGCCATATACCTACCAAATAGTGCTATGCACCTACACAATAGTGCTGTATAACTACATAATGGGGCATATTTACTTACCCGGTCCGTTCGCGATCCAGCGGCGCGTTCTCTGCGCTGGATTCGGGTCCGGCCGGGATTCATCAAAGCAGTTCTTCCGCCGTCCACCAGGTGGCGCTGCTGCGCTGAAGTCCGCTGGAATGCCTCGAAATACACCGGCCTATCCAGGATGAAGGTGAGTGAAATTTTCGCGACACAATTTTTTTTTTAAATGCGGCGGTTTTTCCGAATACGTCGGGTTTTCGTTCGGCCACGCCCCCCGATTTCCGTCGCGTGCATACCGGCGCCGATGCGCCAAATTCCGATCGCGTGCGCCAAAAACCCGCGGCAATTCAGGTACAATCGGCGCAAATCGGAAATATTCGGGTAACACGTCGGGAAAACGCGAATCGGGCCCTTAGTAAATGACCCCCAATATCTGCGCGGGTTAAGGAACTTTTGTTTAACATATCTGCCGCATTGGAAGATGAAAAGCGATGCCCCCCACAGACCGGTGGTCTTCATGACCAGTGCCCCCCTCCCCTTCTGGAAATGGATCTTCCCATGTCCATATCTCTATGCAGAATGGCAGGGTCTATGTATCAGCCGGGGGTTATCGCTTGCCCTTCTCATCTAAACAAAAAAAGCCTTTGCCTCTCGCAGATTGTCAGCGGAGCCCCTCCACGCACTCCCAGCAACAAAGTCATTTAAATTCCACTTTCCCTCTTGCGCGCCTCAGGATGGAAAACATTTTCGGAAAGGTCAGGGAGATGAGTTAAGTTGTGCTATTTAAATGCAGATATACAGAACCCCGAGAGTAATGGGAGCATCAGATAAAGACACCTGCACATCACTCATAGAGAAAAGCAGCCGGCAAGGACAATGCAGGAAGAGTCCTCATCTATCTGTGCAACTTCTTAAGGGAACCTGTCAGCAGCTGTGACCATACCGACAGCAGCCAGAGTTAGGTATTGTCCCTGGAGAGATGTGTCATCAGAACTTTGTGTATGGTGTAAGTCCCCGCTGGACTGTGATATCTGGATTTATATTCCAGGAGTGCAGCTTCTTCTCACACTGCTGTGCTCTGTGCTCTCTGCACTGAGGTGCTTAGAGCACAGCAGTGTGAGTATAACTCCCACCCCACACACAGCGTATGAGCACCTGCTAAAGTCTTAAAGCTGTTACAGCTGTTACTCAGAGCAAGGGCGAGGTCTGAGCACGCTCAAGAGGCAGGGAATGCTGGGAGATTTCAGCTCTGAAGTCTGCAAAATAGTGAATGCTTGTATTTATATGAAATTAGTGATGGGGAATGATTATAGGGCGTGAACCCCCCCAGTATGTGATTTACCCATATAAGTGGTACTACAGGGGGTGTTGCCGCAGACCCCATGTTTTTGGGAGACACGTCTTCTTTAAAAACCCTCAGCATATAAAAAGGTGCTGTCATTTTTCCTCCACAGATTGAAGCCGTTGTTGTTCGGCCTCAGATTTCCCACACGGTCGCCTACTCCTGTTACTCATTCGGTAATAAGCAAAATAGTTGTTTTTTCGTAACGTTAAAACTACTGGCGCTATGTAATGGCCTTACTCATTACTGGTGAGTGGGTAAGTCACTGCCTCCAGCAGAGTCGGCGCACTCCTCCTCTGCTGCTATTAGTCAGCACTTACCCATTTCATTCACCTAAAGCTTTAGTGATCAATACTATGTTCTGATTGGATAGAATGTTCTATCCCCACCTCCTCAAGGAATAGTAAGTGCCGCTGGGATCCCTACTGTGAGCCAATTGGCTTCCCGCCTATTCCCAACTCCTGGTCCTGTAACAGTCCACACTATTCTCTAATCCTATAATAGTTCACACTGATATCTGGTCCTATAATAGTCCATCCTCTACCTGGTCCTATAATAGTCCATCCTCTACCTTGTGCTATAATAGTCATTCTCTATCTGATCCTGTAATAGTGCACTCTCTATCTGATCCTGTAATAGTCACTCTCTATCGGCATACCTAGTAAAATCGTGCACATCTCTCTCTGCTCCGTATAGTGTTTGCACTCTCTATTGATCCTAGTATAGTCACTCTTATCGGCTCTGGTAATAGTCACCGTCTCTATCTGATCCGTTATAGTAGCACTCCCTCTATCTGACCCTGTAATAGTGCAACTCTCTTCTGGTCACTGTAATGTCACTCTCTATTGCTCCTGTTAGTAAGTGCACTCTCTATCTGCTCCTGTAATAGTGCACTCTCTATCTGCTCTGTAATAGGCATGTCCGACACTCTCTATCTGACTCCGTAATAGTGCATCTACTCTTCTTGATAGTCTCTCATACTCCGGTAATAGTCCCATTGCCTCTTAGTCCTCTTCTATTCGCTCCTGTAATAGTGCACTCTCGAGCTGCTCCTGTAATAGTTCACCTCTATCTGCTCCTGTAAATAGTGCACTCTCTATCTGCTCCTGTAATAGTGCACTCTCTATCTTTACCCTTGAGCATCAGGGCGTCTTTTTTTTCCTACATAGGGAGTTACAACTAGCAATCTCCCCTTCTATCTGTCCAACTAATCCTGTAACAGTGTACACATGTTGCCCATTACAGCCCAATCTCTCTACAACACTCATTTTCTCTAGGGTTGCAAAAAACGGATTTCATTTTTTTTTACTCAAAGAGATTTTTCTTAATTTTCACATCCGCGATTTTATATTTTTGCACACAAAGAATTGTGAGGAGCAAATCTGGGGCGCTTTTATCCTGCGCTGCACCCACAGATCTCTCTTCTGTATTGTGCCCAATAATTTCCCTTCTACCAGAAAAACACCTTCTGTTCTCACTCCATCAAATCCTGGAGATTGCTTTAACGCTTTGGTGACTGGTATAACCTGTAAGAACACCATCACCACCCTCTACTGGAGCGTCTCTCTGCTGAGGAGAATTTACTCTCCTCAGAACTGGATTTCATTGTCATCTGAGCCATAATCTTTTATATTTTTACACCTCCTGGACTAAGTGTACCAGGCCTTCATATTAGTATATCTTCATCAATGGGGGGGATATATCAGAAGTGTCTGAGGTAAAACTGTTCTAGTTGCCCATGGAAACCAATCAGGGCTCAGCTTTTATTTTCCAACAGCTGTTTATAAAATGAAAGCTGATCCCTGATTGCTTTCAATGGCGAATTAGAACAGTTTTACCTCAGACATTTCTGATAAATCTCCCCCAATGTGATGTTTTATCACAGTTTATTCAGGTTCTAGGCCTCAATTATGAGATTGTCATGGCGGCCCAGAACAACCAATCAGAGCTCTGCTTTTATTCCTCAAACTGCCCTGGGAAGATGAAAGCTGAGCTCTCATTGGCTGCTATGGGCAACAAGCACAATTTTACTACTAGACTAATTTGATAGATGAGGCCTATATAATCTTTACATCTTCCTAGTCCCTGTGTCCCCAGTCAGGCTCTTCCGCCATGTCCTGTGGTAATTACGGCCTTTGATGTGCCATTTCATGACAGAACGGCCGTCGTACATTATTTATCCTATACAAATATGTAGGAGACGCTGTTTTTTGCATAGAGAGACATATTCCTATCCTGAAATAGCTATACGGAGATGTGTGGTTGTAGAAACAACTGTGATAAACACCGGCTGTCACTAGGGTTTCTCTAGATGTAAACATCACGGATATCCCCTAATTTGGAGAAAAACCTCCCGTACAACGAAAGGAAAACTGTATTTTTCCTTCACCCTTCTGAGAAATTTTATTGCAACATCTGTGTATCTGGTTCTAGGGGAAAAAACATCATAACATGATTATAATTATCATATTTTTAGTTTTATGTGTTCAACACTAGGGGCACTGATTATATTTTACCTTTTTTTTTTTTACCTTCGGTGCCACGTAAGTGGTTTGGGACACTCATATAGCCATTGTTTAAGTGACCATGTAATTACCTTTTGTAAAGGTTTCTAGGCTGCTATGTGTTCACCAGGTTGTTACCTCTAGGAGTGGTCCCCGTATTGGTGGTGGGTCAAGAGATATCAGTGCAATGCAAAAGGGGGCTAGTGGTCAGGACAGGGCAAATTTCTGGATATGGGCAACTTCACAGGACTCACTAAGTGTTGTGCTAATACAGTGGGTACAGAAATATTCAGCCAGTTGGTAAGATCATTAATGAACACTCTCCTTCCCATCTTGACAGAAATGTAGATATTTTTACTCATTTATTAAACATGAAAAGCTGAAATATCATAGCCTGATGATGCCACCACTTTGTGTCACTGCTGGGATTGTATTTGGCAGGTGATGAACAGCGCCTGGTTTTCTCCACCCTGGCCAGATATTTCCCATACCATAACTTTGTCTCTAAACTCCTTGGGCAGTTCCTTAGACCTCATGATTCTGATGTGCACTGACATGTACCATGAGCTATGAGATCTTTTTTTTTTCAATTCGGGGAATAAAACTTTTATCACCTAATAAAAGGCAAAAATTGTCAAAAAAAACACTATTTGGTAAAAGTCAAACGATTACCATAAACACACAGTGCCAATTTATCAGGGTTTGTATGATTGATAACTGCTGAACATTCATGTAATAGGCACAATTCCTGGTGCATTGCCCATTGCCCCATTTGCCTAGTACCTGGTTGTTAATCGGCCTGGCCTTGAACTGCCTTGTGGGAACAGTGCAGCAGCCCTCCAGATTGTAATATGGGCGGTAGCCCGGGACCCAAGTATTCTAGGGGGACCATGACCACCCAAACTGCCCACCAAATCTTATACTGAGAAGGACCTTCACCCATGAAATTCTTGTACATCTATTCCTGCTCTCAATACACATGTACACATGAACCAGTTGAGGACCTGTGAAGGTCCTCCAAACGTCCTGAAACCACAGTTTGAAAGCAGCAGAAGGGACACATCTTCCATTCCCCAGGAATATGATTCTAATATCATATGTAGGTGATTCCAGACTTGTAGGGGCTATAATATTTATACAGCGCAGGACCAGTGGTAGTCCTTATCCATCCCTGACCTGAGAAAACAACTACACAGGTGCTTGCTGGGAAGTGGTTAATAGATGTAATGAATTTGCTCGATAAATTTAGGACAGCAGATATCAGAGTACTTCCCCTTTAAGTCATCGCCTATATATCCTTGTCAAAGACTAACTCAATGGAGAAAGTTGCTGCTCCCATCAAGCTCCTTGTACGCGACTGTGATCAGCTCCACTACAAGTAGGCGCAGAGCCCTATAATCAGGAGCGGCAGGAGCTTATTTCTGGAATAATAAGTTTGTATATTGCTTTTTATTGTACAGACACTTTCATCCTGATGAGATGACGGCGTTATTTTCCATGCGGCAACGTAAGCGTGAAGGAACTTGTCCGTCAGGAGCACAGAGGCTGGAAAATTGGTTTACTACTGTGTTACCTGATACAATGAAATTCAAAGGACTGATAAACAAAACACGTTCCCAATATCTCCCCAAGAATGGGGGGGGAGGGGGTTTGTAGACATTAGCCCCACCCCTTGTGTCTACCCAAAAACATATTCCATACTATGGGGCAGATTTACTTACCCGGTCCATTCGCGATCCAGCGGCGCTTTCTCTGCGCTGGATTCGGGTCCGGCCGGGATTTATTAAGGCAGTTCCTCCGACGTCCACCAGGTGGCGCTGCTGCTCTGAAGTTCCCCGGAACGCACTGGAATACACCGAGCCGGGCTGAGTGAAGGTAAGTGCAAGCTCCGTGACACTTTTTTTTTTTTAAATGCGGCGGTTTTTCCAAATCCGTCGGGTTTTCGTTTGGCCACGCCCCCCGATTTCCGTTGCGTGCATGCCAGCGCCGATGCGCCACAATCCGATCACGTGCGCCAAAATCACGGGGAAATTCAGGGGAAATCGGTGCAATTCTGAAATATTCGGGTAACACGTCGGGAAAACGCGAATCGGGCCCTTAGTAAATGACCCCCTATATGTCTCCTATAACATGAACAGATTCCACTAGTGTCCGTAGGTAAAAAGCCCTTTTTAACCTAAAAGTCATGAATTCACAATACAGTTTCATTTAGAGGGGTGCGTGCTGACCCCATGGTGGTACCCTCAGCTATAAAACTTAGTAGGCCTGCACAATGCTGGGTGTAAATGGTCACATTTACTATCTGAAAGCAGAGGTTTCATAGGATGATTCTGCTTCTTTTCTGCAGAGACGCGGGAAAACCCTAAACATTAGTGAGGTCTGGATAAGTTTCAGAAAGGGAAGAGTAAACCTCCATGCACTCCGGCCCGTGTTATTACAGCTTCCATACTTGTATGTTCTCTTGTGAGCACATGTGTTAATGTTTTCATTAGAACCAAATGTTTATTATGTTCTCTGTAAACCAATATACTTCACAGGAAATGTATCCCCCCCCCCCCCCCCCCCCCCCCCCCCCCCAGTCCTGGAATACAAGACCCCACCACAAGAACAAACTCTGATTTATTAGGGACATGAATTCAACACTTTGTTAGAGTAGAAAATAGAAAGATCCCCTTCCCCCCCCCTCCTCACCCCCCAAACTCTCTTCTGTATTACATGGTGGGTAGGTCCAGTCTGCAGGTAAGTCCCAGCACCATGCACTGGGAGAAGATCTGCGCGGCCTCAGGATGGAGGTGACAAAAAATAGTCAGCAAAGTTTAATGTCAAATAAAAAATTCCAAACATCAGTTTTCTCCGGATTTATTTCCTGTGTAATTCATTCTTTCAATGAAAAGGCGACGTTTATGCGGAGGATCATTAGTGCGGTTACACTGCGGGAACAATAGTGTAATGACGGGTAGGTTCTCTCTGCAGGTAGGTGTCTGTGTAATGCAGCCGGAGGTACCCAAACTTCAGCTGCAAATAACATTGGGGCAGATTTACTTACCCGGTCCATTCGCGATCCAGCGATGCATTCTCTGCGTTGGACTCGGGTCCGGCCGGGATTCACTAAGGCAAATTCTCTGACGTCCGCTAGGTGGCGCTGCTGCGCTGAAGTTCCCCGGAACGCACTGGAATACACAGAGCCGGGCTGAGTGAAGGTAAGTGCAAGCTCCGTGACACTTTTTTTTTTTTTTTTTAATGCGGCGGTTTTTCCGAATCCGTCGGGTTTTCGTTCGGCCACGCCCCCCGATTTCCGGCGCAATTCAGGGGAAATCGTCGCAAATTAGTAAATGACCCCCATTGTGTTTTCCAGGGACTGTCAACATGGAGGGAAAAAATAGTTTGCCCCTTCCCCTGCAGCCCCCGCGCCGTGCGCCATAGGTTGCTATGGAGAGGGGCGGGGGTGAGCTGCGCTCACCTCCTCCTCCTCTCCCCGTACACTGCCGTTGCCCGCTACGGTACGGTACGGGCGGGCAACGGCAGTGTGAATATAGCCTAAGACTGTATTGTACTGACATTGTTGATTTAGCTAATTTACTCAACCATCCTGCAACTTTGACCATCTATCCTGGCTATTGCACCCCCGTGTTACACTGTGCACTCACCTGATGCCCATATTACAAAGCAGTTTCTGTTATATATTGTTCTAGATTGTTGTGCTTATTTAGACTGTATTGTACTGACATTGTTGATTTAACTAATTTACTCAACCATCCTGCAACTTTGACCATCTATCCTGGCTATTGCACCCTCGTGTTACACTGTGCACTCACATGATGCCCATATTACAAAGCAGTTTCTGTTATATATTGTTCTAGATTGTTGCGCTTACTTAGGCTACATTCACACGAACGTATGGGGGACGTATATACGGCCGATATACGTCCCCCATACACTCCTATGGGCGCATGGCACCCTACGGGAGCGGTACGGTGCCGCACACGTGCGGCACCGTTCCGTACCCGGGAGAAAGATAGGACCTGTCCTATCTGTCCCCGGTAATACGCGACGTTGCGCCATAGGTTGCTATGGAGAAGGGCGGGGGTGAGCTGCGCTCACCCTCCTCCCTCCTCTCCCCTACAACTGCCGTGGCCCGCTACGGGCGGTACGGGCGCTGGCAACGGCAGTTGGAATATAGCTCTAAGACTGTATTGTACTGAATTGTTGATTACGCTAATTTACTCAACCATCCCCTGCAACTTTGACCATTATCTGCTATTGCACCCCCGTTGTTAAAATGTGCACCAACTGATGACCATTACAAAGCAGTTTCTGTTATATATAGTTCTAGATTGTTGCGCTTATTTAGACTGTATTTTACTGGGCTTTGTTGATTTAGCTAATTTACTCAACCATCCTGCAACTTTTACCATCCAACCTGACTGCAGTGTGCTGTGCCACATTGTGTAATTCCCTACATGTGAAGCTGGATTGGTGCACTTCTTCAGTTACTGTATTTTACTTATGCACTGTTGAAGCAGTCTAATGTTATCATATTTTCACAAGCGTCCTCATCCAACCTGATTGCCATATTGTCATATTGTATATGTATAAGTTACTCGGTGCCCATACTTCATTATAATTCAGAGCATATGATGCTAAGCTGTTGCACTTCTTTTGTCACTAGAATCTACTTTTACATAGTACAGCAGTACAACATTATCTTTTTTGCACAACCATCCTGCAACTTTTACCATGCACACTAACTGTTACACCATGTTATATTGTGAATATTTTAAAATTACTTGCCGCCGATAATACACATGTTACACTGTGGGACTTTTTAGTTACTAGATGCTACTTTTGCATGGTTAGAGCAGTGTGTTTTGTGTTATTTGCACAACCGTCCTGCCACTTTTACCATCCAACCAGACAGCAGTGACAAAATATCACATTATGTATACTGCCCCTAACTAAATGGTAATGCCTGACATGCAATATAATTAGATTTTACTTTTAAAAAGTTGCAGCCATGCAAGTTTGTCTCATTTGCACAACCATCTTGCAACTTTAACCATCCAACCTAACTCTTGTGGCACAGTGTCATATTGTGTATATTATGTATAGTATAAGTTACTTGCTGCGAATGGGTATTACTGACATATGATGCTATACAGTTTTTCATCTTTAAATACTAGACGCTACTTTTCACAGTTGAACCAGAGCAACATTATCTCATTTACACCACCATCCTGCAACTTTTACCATCCTAAAAGTTTAAGTATAGTGCTTACTTGGTTCTTATTCTACAATTCCAAAAATATGATGTTCACCTATCATATTTTATAGTCATTAATGTTTTACTTTTGTACATTTGAAGCAGGACAACTTTATCTCATTCATACAACCCTCCTGCGACTTTTACCATCCAACACCATTGATATAGTTTAGGTTTGCAGGACTGCAGTGCATAAATTAGTGTCAGACTATGTGAACGCTTGTCAAATTTTTGCATATAAAGGTGAGTGTCATGTTTGGAGGCGGTCTCAGACAGAATGTAGGAGGGGCCTATTTTTAAGTTGCTAATGGTTGTAATAGGTGTTGAATAACTTTGGTTTCCTGTCTCTGCAGCAGTTACAATCTCAGCTCCCTGAAGAAGTATTATCAGGTGGATGATACCGAGGATAACCCGTACATCTGCTCATCTCAACGAGACAACGGGATGTTGAAGTGCCAGGACATCCCGCCCAAAATCGACTGCTCCAGTTTCAACTTCCCAGAATTGGGGGGCAGGAACAACTGTGATTTAAACCAGTACTACAACGTATGCAAACCCGGAGATCTGAATCCTCACAAAGGGGCCATTAATTTTGATAACATTGGCTACGCCTGGATAGCCATTTTTCAGGTGAGCGAGTTCATGTTTATGGGGCGTGGACAGATTTCGTACATATCAATGTTTCGGGACAGGAGGCGGGACATCCACTTTTTACAATATGTCAGTGATTATGTAGATTTGGGGCGAGGTTGAAGCCCCCATGTGAATCCAGTAGGTGGGATTTATCTTTACAATTTGTCTTGGACTTGGTTGTCCAGGTTCAGTTCCATTTTTGTTTTAGCTGAATTTGTCAAGTGAGTCCATGTATGTATCTATGTATCTGTAACCTACTGACCTCTCTGACCCAGGTGGTGGGGGCACATTGCAGTCAAGGGTCAATGTCACTGTTACCCCAATGTGACTATTACCCCAATTCCAATATAACCCCTATTCCCATAATCACCCACATAATCCTAAAACTGTATAACCCCAATGCCAATATAACCATAATAGCCATGTTACCTTAATTAACCCCATTAGACCCTAATACTCTTATAACCCTAATTTCCATATTACCCAAAGTCCATATAACCTTGAAGGAAATTTACCATGAAAATCCATCCTGATAAACCAGGGACATTACCCATAGATCCAGGCACCGGGACTGTGGTATCTTCTTATATGTGTTATCCAACTGTTCCATTATGCTAATGAACCTGAAAGGCTTCTGGGTGGTTCCCAGAGCCCTCCTGTTACACTGTCTCCCCCTCCCCCTGCTCAGCACTTTCCTTTCCCTCTGTCTGATGTAATCTCACACAGGGGGAAGTGCTCCTGCACAGTGTAGCAGCCTGTGAAGCTGCAGCACAGTGTGGCTATGGTATCATCCCCCAGAGCCCTTCTGGCTCATTAGCATATTTTTTTTCAAGTTGATCTAAGAAGAAAGGCAATGGATAACAAGTACAAGAAGATTACCATAGACACGGTGCCTGGATCTATGGGTAAGTGCCCCTGGTATATCAGGATGGATTTTTATGGTAGATTTCCTTTAAAGGGTTTGTATGAACCCAATGGCTATATGATCTAATGTCCATATTACCCTGTATGGTCACTAGGGGGCAGTACATGCAGACCCGATCAGTAAAGAATTGGTGGCAGACATCTCCAGGATCCCTCATGTCTTTGTCTTGAATCGCTGTCACTTCTGATTCCTCCTCTCTGTCCCTTCGGGTTCGTCCTAATCGCATTTCTCTTTAACGCATTTTACGTGAATTGTCTCGGTTTCGCGTCCTCTCATTTAATTACTCACAACGTTGCGTTTCTCTCTGCAGCCGCTAACTCAATCACAGCAGGGAAGTGCATTCCCACAAGAATACAGATCTAATCTGCGGGGGTGAGGGGTCTGCTTGCTTTCAGTGAATGGAACCAATCTTATTATATAGCAGATGAGGGAGTGTTACAATGTATCATGTCCCATCTTGGATTCCACGTTACCTTCACAGAAACACTGTGACAAACTGTAGATCTGGTTAGTAAAGGCAAGCGGTGATGATGCAGATGAAGAATCATCCTATAGGAAAGGAGAATTATTTAACAACTGGTACAAGCAGTGGTGGTCAGTATAACCTGAGCAGTATGATAACTTGGAAACATAATGTACATGATACAAAGTTCCAAATCCCCCTCAAAGCCCCAGTATTGTGAGATACTGCTTCCCTGCGGCCACCACTAGGGGGAGCTTCAGAGCTACTGCATACAGGTCATCACTAAACCAACAGTATACAATAAGCTCCTGAGCTCCCTCTAGTGGTGACTGCAGCTGCTGATTTTTTTCTTTTTTTCCATTTAGCTATGTCACTACAGCAGTTCTGGTGCTCTGTATCAGAAATACTCCGTTCTGACTGTGCTATAGATGGTTTAGGAAATTACTCCGCACAGAATGATGAACCTGTTAGTAAATGGTGGATATTCCCTTTAAGGATTGTCATTCTTGGAGTCGCTGTATTTCTGCTCAGCTGTAGGGAGAGGATAACGACGTGTTGCGGTACGGAGCCCCGTGACGCTTTTCAGCTTCTTTTATCATATGGCAGTGAATACAGGAGGATGTTATAGCTGGAGGTGTAAAATGCAGATAATACACAGCGAGAGTGAGAAAGAGATTGACGCTGGAGATGAGACTGCCAGGAGACTGACTGCTCGATGTTATGTGGAGACACGGGCGAGTAAACGGAAGGAATCTATAATGGGAACGAAGAGTCCAGGAGTGTGACGAATCCATGCATGATATTCCCCAATTATATTATATGGGTCCTAGTGCAATACCAAACATGTTAAAGGGGCTTTCCGAAAATCCTAAAATACCCCATGAGACATTTTGCCAACTCTCCTGCCAGAGCCGGAAGAATCGGTGTTCACAGGACCAAGATCTGAGGACACTGAGCCCCAAAATTTATACTTAAAGGGAATTTCTTATCAATCATACATTGCTGAATAGCACACGTCACGTGACCGCTGCTGATCTCATGATCAATTTAGTGTTTGATTTTTAAAAATCCGTCCAACCGTTCCAAAGATATGGCCCTTCCAAGTTCATATAGGAATTAGCGCATCTTTGTCAAGGGGCGGTAACCTTTTATTTGTATCAGAGACACTCCCCCTGAGAAGATGAAAGATTACCGCCCACTGATTCACGTATAAGCTTCCGAGGGCCATATCTTTGGAATGGTTGGACGGATATTAAAGAAACAAACACTAAATTGATCAGGGGGGCAGCAGTGATCACATGGGGTGGGTTATGCAGCCTTTTAAATTTGGTGACAGATCCCCTTTAACTGTTAGCAGAGATCCATTAAGGAAAGCACCGTCAGCCCCTTACAGAAGATCCTCTCAGTGTAATTAATAAGAGGGAACGTCTCGTACGGTATTATGTCGGCCTGGCACCCTAAAGGTAGAATTAAATGGGAACATTGTCAGGGTGAGGCGGTAATTACTTACATTATCCAACATGACTGGGATAGAGGAGCCGGAGCTTGGGAATAACTTATACAGCTACGGGTTTATAAGATCTCTGCTTATTGTGAGTGAATGGACACAAGTGAAACAGGGGCAAGAGTCATTACAGTGTAATAATGGTGCATTATCTATATCTACAGGGGTCACAGACTATCTACCTATATATCCATCTTATATATCTTATATCTATATCTATCTCATATCTATCTATTCTTCTCTCATATATCTATCTATCTATCTATCTATCTATCTATCTCATATCTATCTATCTATCTATCTATCTATCTATCTATCTATCTATCTCATATCTATCTAACTCATATCTCCTATCTATCTCATATCTATCTATCTCCTATCTATCTATCTATCGATCTATCTATCTATCTCCTATCCATCTATCTCCTATCTATCTCCTATCCATCTATCTATCTCCTATCTATCTATCTATCTATCTCATATCTATCTATCTCCTATCTATCTATCTATCTATCTATCTATCTCATATCTAGCTCATTACATATCTATCTATCTATCTATCTATCTATCTATCTCATATCTATCTATCTATCTATCTATCTATCTCATATCTATCTATCTATCTATCTATCTATCTATCTATCTATCTATCTCATATCTATCTATCTCATATCTATCTATCTCCTATCTATCTATCTCACATCTATCTACCTATCTATCTCCTATCTATCTCCTATCTATCTATCTATCTATCTATCTATCTATCTATCTATCTATCTATCTATCTATCTATCTATAGCATTTACTTAGCTGTGATGCTGCTCAAGGATTAAACCATTTCAGTGCAGAACTTTCTGAGAAATATGATGTGGGTTTTTCCTTTGCCAGCAGAGATTTCCCTGTAATTTGTGCTTCCATTATTGGGCTCAGCGGAGGGGGACGCATCCATCTCCTGGAGACAGGCCGGGAAGGTGTCTTCATTCAGTAATCAGAGTTGTATCTGCTTCGGAGCTACTTACTCCACATGATACAATTTGGGGGAATGAGGCAGATTAGAGCCGCAGGTGGATGTCCTTATATACAGGATAAGGGGGCAGATTGGTTTACAGGGAGAGGATGAGCCTCAGGGGAACAGCAGTAATACAGTAGCACCGCATGTATCTCTATGGAGCAGGACGACCTTTCCTATCCACCACCTGGGAAAGCTGGGTGGCAACTGGCAGCTTTTGCTTGTATAGTGTTTCTTTAATGAACTATGAGCGCCCCGGTATTGATGACATAGATAAATGCGTTTGTTATCAGAGATCCTCTCCTCGCACACAGTCCTTCTATTTATACCGGAGGTCTGGGAAAGGCCACGTTATCCGAGAGGGAGAAGACCTCGCTCATGGCTGGACTCGCATCAGGCCGAGCCCGGGATGTGTCGCCGCTTACTTTCCCAGGTTGTAAATACAAGTGCCGGCCTGCGGAAGACCCAAATATAGAGGCACTACTTCTATCTTGTCACTAATCATCATACCACCATATAGTGCTGCCATATACAGTCCTACATAATACCACCATATAGTGCTGCCATACACAGTCCTATATATAACCACATATAGTGCTGCCATATACAGTCCTACATCAAGACCACTACATAGTGCTGCATATACAGTCCTAGATATACCACCATATAGTGCTGAGGCCATATACAGTCCTATATCCTAGCGCACCATAATAATGGGCTGGGCATTGCTCAGTCCTAGATAATACCACCATATATTGCTAGCCATATACAGTCCTACATAATACCACACATAGTGCTGCCATATACAGTCCTAGATAATACCACCATATAGTGCTGCCATATACAGTCCTATATAATACCACCATATAATGCTGGCATACACAGTCCTAGATAATCCCTCCATATAGTCTGCCCTATACAGTCCTACATAATACCACCATATAGTGCTGCCAGATACAGTCCTATATAATACCACAGTCTATATAACACAGATAATACTGCCATATACAGTCCTCTGTGATAACGCGGTCCAGTCTATATTTACAGAGTATATTACATAGCTACATTACATCCTATATAATACTACCATCTATATAACAGATATAATACTGCCATATACAGTCCTATATAATACCCCCATCTATATAACAGAGATCTACTGCAGTATACCGTCCCTATATCCTCCCCCATCTATCTTCGGAGATGATACTTCCCATATACATTCCTATATAATACCCCCCATCTATATACCAGAGTAATACGCCATATACATGTCTTATAATACCAACCCCCATCTATAATAACGGAGATGATAGTCCTATAATCCATATACAGTCCTCTGTGATACCTCCAATTCTTATACAGGATAATACTACTACATACAGTCCTATATAATACTACCATCTATATAACAGATATAATACTGCCATATACAGTCCTATATAATACCCCCATCTATATAAAGAAGAAATAATACTACTTGCCATATCCAGTCCTATAATACCCACCCCCATCTACTATTACGTCGCGTTGCTCTGTCCATTACAGTCATATAAAATACCACCATCTACATAACAGAGATAATACTGCCATATATAGTCCTATATAATACCCCCATCTATATAACAGAGATAATACTGCCATATATAGCCCTATATAATACCCGTACAGCCATTATATAACAAGCTAATACTTTCCATACTCTTCCTATGTATACCTCCATCTATATTAGCACGAGATATACTTCTGCCATACAGTCATATAAAACACCACAGTCTATATTACAGGGATAATGCTCGCCTTTGGGCTACGCACTATATACATGCGCTTATCAGCAGGGATCACAAGTCCTATAATGCAAACAAAATAATACTGCCATATAAAGTCCTGTATAATGCCGCAATCTATATTACAAAGATAAACACAGACATACTACTACAATACTCGTAATCTAAGGGGATTTATTAAAGTGGAGAACCCCTTTAATCTGTCTAATAGTCTTAGAAATTGCGTTTCTTCTTCTTCTTTCTCCTCTCCTTCCTTCTTCTCCTTGTCTCCTTGACGTTTGAAGCATCTGGATGTGAGCATGTCCAGCAGGGGGGATGTACGATCGTTGTGTCTTGCTTTTTTTTCTTATCTGTTTTTTTTCGCTCGTTTTCTAGATGCAATGGGAAAAAAAAATCAAAGATTCCAAATTTAGAAAAATAAGCAATTTCATGGTCCTTGCGGCAAAAAAAAGAACAAAATGCTGATTATGCATCGTCCTGAGCTAAAGATGAAATAATGGTCGATCTGCCATTGGCGGAGGCCTAGAACCCCAACACTGCAAAGCGAGAAACAATACACACCACATGGGTTTTTCCTATGGTTACGACTGGGCGGTTTCTCATATGTAGAATCCAAGACAACTGCAGGATCGGATTATGA